>OX596245.1:19311469-19581127 GCA_951394255.1 Polyploca ridens
TCAACAAAATAGTTAAATCGGGTACCTACTTTCGCTTTACTTTCTTTTTTTAAAGCCTATACCTTTCATCAAACTTATACAGAAAGCACTGTTTATTATACCGGGTGGAGATTTCGAGAGATGGCATATTTTCGAAACCTATGTTGGGTTAGTTATGCTGAACAACTTTTATTATGGAACCAACACTGAATACAAATAATTTTTACTTTTCTTACAAAAGGTCAACCTTGCTCGATCATAATGTATGAAAAATTAAATTGAGAATTCCGTGTTGGTCCCATAGTAAAAGTTGTTTAGCATGTCTTACCCAACATAGGTTTCGAAAATATGCCATCTCGAAATCTTCACCTAGAATACCCAACATTTTTTATCTAAAAAAATATCCCAAAGCCTGAAACAAGTCCTCCTTCCAGTGGTCCAGAAGTGCGCCGACGAGATGGTATACAAAGATACGGCACTAAGTGTGGCGTGTTTGCTGCGTGTATGCAGTGAGCCCGCGGCGCTGAAGCGTGCAGTCCACTCGGGCAGTACCGGCGCCGGCGCCCGCGCACCATTATGTGCCGCACTCTACGCCGCACTACTCAAGTGTAACGCCGCTGAGCTCAGGGATAATGTCTACCTCACTAAACCTTCCGTGGTGAGTGCTTTTGGACATTCATCATCATATCAGCCTATGGATGTCCACTGCTGAACATAGGCCTCCCCCATTGGCTTCCACTTCGAACGGTTTTGGGCCGCTTGCATCCAGCGGTGCCCAGCGACTCTGACGCTTTCCAGTACGTGGTCTTCTTCTTACACTTCTTTTGTAATAAGGGGGTTTAAATTTAGTTCTCTGTACTGCCAGAACAATATTGTCTAATGGACGCAGTACGTCCAAAAATCGTATTTAGTAGGTACAATTTATGACTAAAAATAATATAACTAATAAATTATAGACAAGATAGGTCTTCTAATAAATGTATTTATGTAAAGAGGCCACGAGACCATTTTTTTTTCTACGTTCTCAAGTTATTTGACACCAAAACTTTCCAATCTCCGTGTAGATGGCCCAAACGACTTTAACAAATAAGAACGCATCAGAGGAACAGCTGGAGATGATCCGGCAGTGCATCGACAAGTTGACGGGCATGGGCGAGGTGGAGTCGCTGCGGAAGCTCGGCTTCTCTGTCAACGGGCTGATGTTCAACGCTGACGATGATTACAGGCGGGAGGTCATATATAGGGTTGCCAGGTGAGCCATTATTACCCGATCATATTACTCATCATCATTGATACATATTTAGAATAATTTTAAGCCAGTTTTATGGATGGGTAAATCTTAAATTTTTTTTTTATTATTTATAGGCCTGTGTTTGACCACAATCTCACCATGATAAGTGATGATGTGGCCGATGGTGGTAAGCACACAAAGCCTAGAAGGAAATGGCTCTCAAGTGCAACTGTCGAAACACACCGGTAGGTGCTTGGCGACAGATTTTCAACTTGAGGGTGGTAGCCAGCCAGATGGGTACAACAAAGTACCCTACCACCGTGCTATGGTTTCCTTACGGTGTTTTCCTTCACCGAAAGCTCTAGCTCATTGTAGGATTCGAACCTTCGTCTCGGTATCCGACGTCACTACCACTGCTATCATCGCCTTAAAATTTGCTAATTTTATTAATAAATATCCGCTCCCTGGTCATCATATACATTGAATGCAAAAAAAATAACCGCTTACCATCAGGCGGGCCGTAGCTTACTTGCCTCATAGGTCATAAAAAAAAGCTGTGTCAAAAAAATAAAAGCAAAAAGATTCGTCTGCCGAAACCCGGGATTGAACCGGGGACCTTTAGATCTTCAGTCTAACGCTCTCCCAACTGAGCTATTTCGGCTGATACGTTTGTGGTTGAAATTAACGATCGGTATCGAAACATAATTCAGTACTACAAATCTTTTGTATTATTATAAATAAATTATTAAAAGAAACATAAACCCGACTGCAATCTTAATATATAAAATGATAAACTGATTGTTGATATATCAGCCCACAGCCCAAACCGCTGGAACTAGAGATTTGAAATTTTGCACAAAGATACCTTATACAGTGGAGGCATCCACTAAGGAAGGATTTTTGGAAATTCCACCCCTAAGAGGGTAAAATAGGGGATGACAGTTTGTATGCAAGTCCGTCAGTTTTGAAGTTAGGATCTTCAAATTTTGTGTTTAGGCTGACGATTGAAAATTAATGTGTAGTTATCTCAGCGTTTGTGATAATTCCACCACCGAAGGGGGGAAAAGGGGGATGAAGTTGGGTATGCAAGTCCTTCAATTTCAAAGTAAACTTCACTAAATGTATTATTATATGGTGTAGGCATCCACTAACGAAGGATTTTTGGAAATTCCACCCCTAAGGGGGTAAAATAAGGGATGAAAGTTTGTATGCAAGTCCGTCAGTTTTGAAGTTAGGATCTTCAAATTCTGTGTTTAGGCTGACGATTGAAAATTAATATATAGTTATCTCAGCGTTTGTAATAATTCCACCACCGAAGGGAGGAAAAGGGGGATGAAGTTGTATATGGAAGTACACTTTTATTATTTAAGCTTATGGTTATAAACTAACGCAACGAATATCGGTGTTGTTGGAATTTGAACCCTTAAGGAGTGAAAAGGGAGATTAAATTTAGTATATGAAGTTCTTTATTTTCAGATTGTAAATTTATTATTTCGGCTTATGGTATTGGCGTATTAAAATGACTCGCCTAAACAACATCAAGAAAAAGAGAGGAATCGGTATTAAAACAAAAATACGGGCATTGGTATTCCTCATTTTCGTGTATGGAGTGGAAGCGTGGACTATACTGGCCCGAGAAAGAAAAAGGATTGATGCATTTGAGATGTGGTGCTGGAGACGGATGTTGGAAATACCTTGGACCGCTAAACGCAACAATGCATCAATCCTATCGCAGCTCCAAATTAAAACACGATTGTCCACCATATGCCACCAATGTATTTTTTCGTATTTCAGCCACATGGTGCGCAAAGGCGATGAAATTTTGGAAATCTGATCATAGTTGGGAACACGGAAGGAAAACGACTACGTGGTCGTTCACCAACAAGATGTTCCGATCAAGTAAAAGACTCATCGTCCTCCAAGTTTTACAGAAACCAGAAGACAGAAACCAGTGGAGGCAGATCATTCGCTCTAGAAGCAAACCCGATGTTGACCACGATCCTCAGACATGAGGGAAAGAGAGATAAGGCCTCCAAAATTGTGCTGTGGAACTAGACTACAAGTAACAGCTCTCCGCCGCAATGTTATTGAGGTCAAAATATTTACTGGTTCTGCCAGAGGAGAAACAGTCTTCTTGCCGCGTATACCATTGATCCCAAATCACCTTCCGTTTGAATTTAAAAGATAACAGTTCCTAATTAAGGTTTGTAGTCACAGGGAAATCTCTGAAATTTGCTAGAGTTGATTTGCGGCAGGACTGTTTCAGTTTTATGTGGCATCCTCGCATATGAGCTCTTAATCTACCTGAACTTTTGTCAATATCACACGTAGTGGCGGAAAATAGCCATGTACAAAGCTCTATATTGTTACAATGATTCATATATAGAAAAAAGAAATAATCTATGCGGACGAAGTCGCGGGCTATAAAGCTAGTACTTTATAAAATTCAAGTTATATTCAAAATTCTATAGATTTAAGAGCTTGTTTTTCTCTTTTCAGTTAATTTATGTTTTACGCAGTCGGGTTTTTGTTTCTTTTAATAATTTAATTTATTTCAGACTTTTTAGTTGTACAGAATGAGTATGTATTAGTAAGTAAAAGAGCGGTACGGTAAAGGAACGCTAACAACCATCGCAAATCTGTGATTTACGTATGGTAACGGCTCAGTACCTACTGTACTTGCATTAAACGTGGTTTTTTGCAGTTTACGTCAAAATGGTAGCATAAAAGCATTACAATATATACATATATGGAATGGTATATTTACAAGCTTTCATTTGATACCCATATTGTTATAATAACGAAACTTTTATTTGTATATACCCCCCTATTTTTTTTATTCTTAGGCGCTATATAAAAATAATATACCCTATGACACTCCCCCATTCAAGACGAATCTAACGACACCTCATATGCTTAAATCCATCAAGCCGTTTAGGCTGCAGAGCGGCACAAAGAAATAGACATACATACACTCGAAAAACATAACCCTCCTTCCGGGTCAGTCGGGTAAAAACAGGACAACAACTAAGCATATTATGCGATAAACCTGTATTAAAAAATAATAGTCTAGCATTTTTTTTTATTGTATGTTTTTTTACTTTATTTTTCTTGTTGTGTAGGTCGACAGAGAAAGAGCACGTAGAGACAGCGTGCTCGCTCGCTCGCAAGTACGGCGTGGACGCGCTGGACGTGTGGCTGCAGCACGCTACAGCCGCTATCTCCCTCGCACAACTCTCGCTGCACACTCTTCCCACAGACGACCCTCTCGCTCACACCAGGTAACAAACAGTGAACCAGCAGGTTAATCACTTTTTGACATTTAAGAATTTCAAAGTAAAATTAACTTTATAGCGTCACGATAAGGTTTATTATCTGTTAAATCTATAGTTATTTATATAATAACTATAGATTTAACAGCTATTAACATTAAGGCGGCCCTCTGTGGCCGGCGCAACTTCAACGCGAGCATAGTCTAAAAGCTTGTTGTTTCATCCAACGTAATGTTTGACTGCGAAAAAAGAGAGATAGCATCAGAGCCGTCGGTTATCAGTCGGTAAATTCCGCTGATCACTCGCGGCCGCTTCACTAGGTCGTCATTCATGATTTCGCATTCATAAAACTTGTTCCAGGAGTATACTTCTTGTGAAAAAATCTTACAAGTTTGTGAAAAAAAAGTTAGTTATTTAGAATCTCCAATACATTTGCAAGCCTGGTATCTAAATGTTTTCTTTACTTTTACAATTTATAGGTACATTAGATATGGCCAAAGTTCAGGCAAAAACGGTGATTTTCGGAGGCTTTGACTGAATTTGTTTCACACTTTTTTTTAATTACGCCGAGATACAAGGCTAGATATAGTGCACAAGATTCTAATTTGTTCAAAACATCTAACGAAAAATGTTTAACAACGCCATAATAAGTACAGGGGTTTGGTATGAAAAGTATGACGAATTGAGTCCTCTTAACATTCATGGCTGACTTTTTATTGTAGAACGGAAGGTTAGCGGCTACTTACGACACAGGCAATGCTTAGTGTAGGTACTGCTGTATAATGTAATGTGCACTCTTATGAAAATAAATTATTATTATTATTAAAAAAAAAAAAAAAAAATACATATGAACCTTATTGTAAAGAGACAGTTTTTGAACAGTTTTTTTTTTGATAAACAAGATGGACGATAGGTAATAATTGGACTGTTTTACAAAAAACTTAAACCGACTTCAAAGTACACTAAGAAGTAATCGAATCCTGATCTGATGACAATGGAACCAAACGGGAAGTGTACCCTTTCAAATAAAAGAATAATTTTCCACATCGGTTAATAAATGACGGAGTTATGAGGTAACAAATATAAAAAAAAAACCTCCTCCTTTTTTTGAAGTCCTTTTAAAAATATGATAATCTCGTAGGGTGAAAGAAGCACTATGGCCTGAAATCCGCGGCAACGACCACAACGCTCTGATCAACTACTTCACGCTGCTGAAGACTATCGATGAGAAACCGCTCATCTTTGGACTCTCGGCCGCTGATCACATCAAGCTATTGAAAAAGGCAAAGGCTGCCTCGTCTGGTAAGCAAACAAAGAACTATTCTCTGTGTTTATAGTCCCACAAACTTATCTGGCCCGGTGGCCAAAAGAGGAACTAACGACGTAAATCTTCCTGCCCTTGGTCGTTTGTGCCTCTCTCATCGGGCCAGATAAGTTTGTGGAATTATATTTCAATATATCTGCTCAAACACAGTACACATCAGTCGCGGACTAAAAATGTTAACCACCTTGCGGTCTATAATCGCTTGCACATTTCTGTTTCATAAGGTTGACCGGAAATAAAATAACGATAATAGACATGGATTGTATTTGACATGAAAAACAATTTAAAGAGGTGTTAAACTAAGTATTGAGTTCGAATGATAAATATAATAAAAAAAAAACATTTGATTAAATGAGTTTACATAATCAAAAAGTCATTGACAGCCTTTTTGCTATGCTCGATACTTAAAAACATTCCACAATTTTATAAAATTAAATATGTTTGTTGATATGAAATATTAGACCTTATTGCGACCGGTATGAGATGGAATTGAGTTTGAACTGTGATCATTTTCAGTCCGCGACTATACATAGAGTCTACTGATGTAAAATTAGCACCAAATATTTTGGTCCTTCGAGGTTGATATAGGTGCAGCACAGAAAGATGGACTTTAGTCTGCGGCACACAAAAAGTCTGTGTGAAAACAAAAGATTGTGCGCCGGACTTTTTGCGCGTCGTGTGCGTTACTGCTTAGAATTGTATAGGTTCTATTTTCACAGACTAAAAAGTTTGGCGCGGTGCGGTCTGTCGTCTGTGCTGCGCCTTATTGATTTTAAAGACAATGGCCCTGATTCTGTTGTTTACAACCAAACTAATTTTAGTCTCACTATGTCTCTTTCTAACAAAGAACATAAGAAAAGGATGTAAGAAATTTAGTCCTGTCAAATTAGTCCAATGCTTGTTTTCAATATAAATTTAGTCGCCATCTATCGCGGTTACGCCTAAATACACGCAAAATAAGCTGGCAAAGATTAATTTGACAGCTTTAAATATATTCTATCCTTTTTCAATAATGTACGTAAGATAGAGATGAGATGTGACTAAAATTAGTTTAGTGCGATTTACAACAGAATCGACACCAATATGCTTATTTATTCTATATATTTAATTCTGTAATTGTCTTTCTTTTTCCTATGTAGTCATACGTGGAGAATTAATAAGAAATTGGGGAAATTGTTAAAAACTTTTAAAAGTGTAAACAAAACAATACGATTTTTTGAAAAAGTTTGGAATACATAATTTGTTTGAATGCTTGTTTCGACAACATAGAACTAGACTACAAATTGCTACTGGAGCAGCCGACAGCGGACCAGCTGTCGAGTCACATGGTGTCGATAATGAAGCCTGAGAACGTGGGCATGGTGACCAAGTTCCTGCGCACTCTGCCACCGCTTCTTAAGGCTCCCATCTCTGTCAACACTGTCTACACCAAGTGGCTCACTAAATACTTCTTTAGCGTGAGTTTTTTTTAATTTTTTATTCAATATTTGGGAAACATACAGTCTTACAAGTTATATATATTTATATATATATTATAGTTCTTTATTCAATTTGACGGGCCAGTTGGCGCAGTTCACCTTACGCGCCGCAGGTCGTGGGTTCGATTCCCACACAGAACATGCATTTGTGTGCATGAACATGTCTGTATGTCCTGAGTCTGGGTGTAATTATGTATATTAAGTATGTATTTACAAACAAAAAGTAGTATATGTATTATATCAGTTATCTGGTTTCCATAGTACAAGCTCTGCTTAGTTTGGGATCAGATGACCGTGTGTGACGAATGTCCCAGGATATTTATTTATTTAATTATTAACAGCATAAAAAGGATTAATTAGCTCTTATGTCCCGTTTTGACGTCGGATGTCAAAGAAGGACAAAAGACAAATAAGGTTATAATAATATTGTTTTAAGAGCTTGTGGTTCGCCCTCTGGATCTTCAACTTAATCCCCGTTAGTTAACAGTTTTATGTGAAAATCAGCGACGAGTTTATGGTTATACACAATATAGAAAGCAGTGCATATACATCGGGCTTTTGAAGTTTCTTCGCGACTTCGTATTTACTTCAAAGGGTGGGCAGATTTACATGGGATATTGTACTCTGAAATCGCGAAATAAAAATCAAACTTTTTATATCAACTGCACGATTAGAATGTATGTTTTTTTTTTCGAGTTTTCAGAGTATTTCAAATCATTCAAGACAAGCTATCCCCGTGGTTTCACTAGCGTTTCAGAAGGATCGGGATAGAAAGTCTATTCTATTGACTCCAGAGTATATTCTATCTATGTGCCAAATTTCTTCCAAATCCGTTCTGTAGTTTTTGCGTGAAAAAGTAACAAACATTATCACATCCATTCAAACTTTCTCATTTGTAAGTAAGTTACTAAATTCAAAGATTTCCTTGGCAGGTGCCAGCTGCAAGCGCCAGCAACAAGAAGTGGATGCAGCAATACCGACAATGCGCCAGCTACTTCAACAAACTTGGCAAAGACGACCTTTTACAATTCGTTGCTGACACATGCTTCACTGATGACGCTATACAACGGTATTATTCATACATTTTTAAAGATCATTAAAATATATACCTAAACATGTGTGATTTAAAGTGGAATGTTGTTTGCAGAGTGCCGGCCGGTACTCGGAACCTGATGATAATGCAAGCGGTTGACTACTGCCAGCAGGAACAGGAGAATGACTTCAAGTTTAACAAGAAGTATGTACTTAAATACATATTAATTACTTGTACAATTGAATAATATATTTTTTAACTCAGAGACATAGAGCATAGAGTTTTACAAAAATCTTAAACCGACTTCAAAGTGCACTAAAAAGTAATCAAATGATGACCTGATGACAATGGGACCAAACGGGAAGTGTACCCTTCCAAACAATAATTGGACTGTTTTACAAAAACCTTAAACCGACTTCAAAGTACACTAAGAAGTAATCAAATCCTGATCTGATGACAATGGGACCAAACGGGAAGCGTACCCTTTCAAATAAAAAAAGAATTTTCCAAATCGGTTAATAAATGACGGAGTTCTGAGGTAACAAACATTAAAAAAACATACAACTGAATTGAGAACCTCCTCCTTTTTTTGAAGTCGGTTAATAAGCATTTCGACCGGAGATTTTTCTCCTTGCAGAATATCGCAGCCAACTAACTGAATACTATATTCCTGTGCTTGAATAAGGTCACCAGAGCTCATTGGGGAGGGGGAAAGGTTCGGTTACGCGTGAGTGATAGTAACCGCTTACCATCAGGTGGAGTGTTTTTTGCCGACATAGTTTATTTGTTTGTCCCAGTGAGCAGACATGGGCCCAGGTGGGTCAGGAGCTGTCCCGGTGGGCGCGGTTCCTGGAGAACTTCCACTCCACCACCATCCAGGGGCTTATTGACAACACCAACGTGCCCAGATGGGAGATATGGCCGTGAGTATATCACCATATTTTTCTTTCCAAAATTCTCCCCAATCCGATGGGGATTTCCCCATTTGGCAACACGCGCCGTACACGCTGCATTATATGACGTCCAGAATGCTTCCATCAATATTCGAATATCAACCGTATTTTATGAAATATTGCGCGTAAGGTGCGAGTAAAATGTGCGAGATTTCATATGATACTATATCGATGCACATCGAATTCTAAAATGCTTTGCAAACGGCGCGTGCTGCGCGTACGGTGCTGAGAATTGTCCGATCACCTTTAGGTACCGGTAAACATAAAATCAGTAAATACTTCAAATGAGCAGGTACATCAATATAAACTCACCAGAAATTAATTTAGCCCAAGCACTTTTATTTAAAAGAGGTGTCTCAGTAAAGATTTTCTCTTCTAAATATGTTATACCCATAGAATTAAAATGTACTAGAGTGGCAGTAACCAAGTGAGAACAGTAGACATGGGTTTGAACAAGGCAACGATCCCACCGCAAGCGCTAGTAGTCGTTGTCGAGTACTAGCTGTGCGCGTCAGGTGCGAATTGCTCGGATGTTTTTTTTTGTTTTTACCTATAAAAATGGTTAAATGTGCAGTTCGATTGTGCAGTAATGATAGTAGGACACACTCAAAGTATAAATCTAATGTCACTTTTCATCGGTAAGTCGAAATATTAATGCATTTCCAACAATTAAATTACACGTCTCGGGGGTGAAATAGACGCGAGGGGCGGGCACGATTTGGCCTCCCGCGCTGCCCCGCACTGCCACGCCGCGACTAGTGATGTAGCGCGACGGATACTGCAGTCGATAAATATTCTAATAGTTCATAAACAAGTTGTAGGCCTTTTGAGAACTAAATGTTTTATTTTTATAATGGAATGTTAATAGTATACCTAAATATTAAAGTAATTATTCGGTTTTAATAATTAATTGAATTGTTCAGTCGGAATTTGTGTTTTATGACTTTTTTGAGACTGAACAAAACATTCCAATGGCAAAATTAACATTACTTTCTCGGTAATATTATACTGAAGTGTCAGTTGTTTAACAAGCTTTTATTAGCTTCACGTGTAGGTAACTAAGTATGTAAACACATCTATGATGTCGATTTTATTTAACCCACTTCTAGTCACCATATCGTACGACAAAATTATGTTGGTAAAACTGTGACAAAATGGTGTGGGGCGCTTTTTAACACGCTTTTATAAGCTTCACCTGTATGTATATATGTACGTATATATGTATGCAGATAATGTAATCTTCAAACGTAATTTTCATCGACTTCTAAACGTCAGATTAAACTGAAATTTTGCACGCTTATCAAGTACTGATGACAATACATTAATTTGGGACCACTGAGCTGATCTGATGATGGATCCGGAAAGTAGGCACTGGTAATCCGTAACGGAATAACGTATGTTAGCCGTGTTTGGACTTGTTGGAATCGTCTTCAGATGCATTTTGACCAGATATGGTTCTATTTCATTATTCTATCTACATTCAGTAATTTACGAGATTAGAGGCCTATCAATTAGCATATCTAGAACTTATGTGCCAGAAATATCATCCATCATCTCATCATCATCATCATCTGTCAGTTTAGTTCTGAAAAGCTAACATGCGAGCCGTGAGATAATTTTGTCATCGAATCATCTCGTGTACCTATAGTATAAATCACATGAATAAATGCCGCGCTTTTTCAAACTGAACTTCACCGCGCACGACATAATATGGTAAGAAAATTATCTCAAGGCGCGCATCATGCGCATGTAACCCTGCTGGATACGTTATCAGGAAGCAGTGAAACTGGTACTAAGTTACCTCAAAATTAGCAAAAATTCGTATTTTTATGTTTGCATCCAGGGTCATTCGAAATGCGTAGGCACCTAATAAATTTACCAATTGTATATTTTACGTTATAATTTTAATATTAATTGTATGCTTACATGCGGTTGGTATATTTGCCAGAACTTACTAAATAGGTAAGCAACATACATACCTATACATACTACAATGAATTATACGGCTATCGATAATTCGGAGCACAGCGCAGTTACGTCCCTATTGTCACATATTCATCAATATAAATATATATAGCTCATCTGCCTACGCTGGTACTGGGTGAAACTGTGCGATACTCGCGTTCTATACTTAGTTATTTTATTTCTATGGTTATACCAATATGTAAAAGATAAAAAGTCAGCATTTGCAAAATACAGTTGAATTTATTCTCTATATAACATAGGTGGAAATTTGAGATGGGTCAGTAAGGGAAACTATGCCCCAAAATGCACACCGTAGCTGTTATTCTCCCTGTATATCTCCGGGCGGGATCGGTCCTGTCTCGATCCCGCTCAGCAGCCTCCTTCTGGGCCATTACGATCTCACCGAAAGAGGCAATAGCCTTCCACGCTGTATCAGATCCCCACACCGAGAACGTGTGCGATGTGGAATTCTGGTCGCTCCCACTGCAGTTGCAGCAGGCCATCGCCTCACGTCCGATCCTCCACTGATAATCACCGAAACACCCATACCCGGTAATTATCTGTGCGAGTCGTCCACCTTGTCACTGCATCCAGGCCTTGAAGACCGGCAGGACTACTCCGACAACGCGTTTGCGTGCATACAATAAGTCGCTCCTGCCGTTTGATCGCCTTTTCTGGGTCTCCCCCACCGCTTTGGCGGACTATGCGAATTAGGTCATAGACTCTCGCATACATGTCCACCAGAATGTCCTTCCAGTGGCAGAACAGTTGCCGCCTCAAAGGATACGGTACGATATCCCCGTATGATCCTTAGGGCCATCGTATGCTGGAGGCCAAGTCATTACTAGTATCCTTCTTTTTTTTCGCACGATTAGTCGTGACCTCATTGACCCATCGTCCTCCTTGCGGTACCTTCTGGGCGCACAGAGCCCCCGCCTTGATACACCGTAGCTGTTATTCTAAGCCCGAGCTAGAGCGGCGTCGTCTCCGGGCGGGATCGGCCCTCTCCCGATCCCGCTCAGTAGTCCTTCTGGTATTATATTTTTTGGGATCGTAACCTGACTTGGCCCCATGGAACATTTTGCGAAAATAACTGTTTAGTCGCTGACTGTATTTTTTTCTTAAATCTATAAATGCTTAGCAATAACTCAAAAGTACTCATCTGGTCTCCTTAGACCATGTCCGTATGGCTTCAACCCTTAAGTTAGCTGCCCTTATTGATCCGTCTCAAATTTCCAACCTGTATATAACATTATCTTGAACGTAAAAGTTTCATCGCATTCGAATGAATGGTATGGGAACACAAACTTTATATGTGACTGCAAGTGCATGTGAAGAATATCCCTGTATATTTATTGATATATCGTCAACAGTGAGATAGAGAAGAGTCACGGCGACACAGAGGCGATAGTGTCGTCGGTGAGTAGAGTGGTAATGTCGGGAGAGGTGCGGCCGGCTGCGCTCGGCACGCTGCTGCAGTGTCTACATGCTAACGCCGACGCTGCTCATGTCTTCAACCACATCGTTCAACACGTTGATACGCACGAGTGAGTATTGTATACTACTTGTATTCTATTAGTGAACACAACACAACACAACAGGCAGATAGAGAAGAGTCACGGTGATACAGAGGCGATAGTGTCGTCGGTGGGTAGAGTGGTGCCGTAAAGCTAGTATTTGTAAATGCATAATAGGGATGATTCCCAGGTTAAAAAAAAGTATTTAACACATATATGTACACATATACAGGGTGTTGTTTTGGTCGGCGACAAGCGACCCAGTAGCGGTAGTACAAAATATATATTCCCCAAAAATGGACTTAATTCCATTAAATACTCTAAATATGTTGAGAAATACCTTATTCAATTTGAAATAAAATTACCGCAAAGTATGGTTACTAGGCACGTGCACAGACTAGAGCTAGGCGCAAGCCGCCATCGCCCCACCCCTTTAGTCCCTCGTACTCCCGTTGAGTATTATGTCTACATTTTAGCTTATTACATGATTTTCAAAAATTTTAATTTTTTAATTTTTATTATTTAAAAAAAAAAGTAATTTTTTAATATATTTTTTAGCACCAGTATCATTTGTATTATCGACCCTGAGTCGCTCGTCGCTGACCAAAACAACCTGTATTATGCTTTACCAAATCATTAAAATGTACAATGATAGCGAGTCAAAAGTTCGTGAGTGGGGGCTCGTGACGTCACTTTAAAGTAAAAAATGTACTCTCACTTCAACACACGATATCTTCGTATTTTTATGTTTAATTGACGAAAGAAAAAAATACGTGTCTAATATTTATTGATAATGTAAAAGTCTGACTTAATAGATTTTTTTTATTATCTAGCCCATTTTTTGTTTTTTTAAGTATGAAATTGTATCATTTGTAAAATAAATTATTATTTACTAGTGATCACATATTTATCGACCACTTGCATGTATTTTTAAACAATGTGACAATATACTCCTGAATTTTAATACGAAACAAACACACTTGTAACTTGCAATTATCCTTTTTTAGAGTAGTAATACCGAACAATCCAATACCGCAACTAGTAACAGTAAGGACCAATCACTCTAAATGTTTGATGTGTCCTTGAAATAGCCAATCTGAACGCATTTTCGGTGGTGGGGATTTGGCGGAATAGGTTTCAAATAATATGCACTGCAAATGTTTCATATTTTTAACCGACTTCAAAAAAGAGGAGGTATTCGGTTGTATTTTTTTTAATGTTTGTTACCTCATAACTCCGTTATTTATTAACCGATTTGGAAAATCATCCCTTTGTCCCATTGTCATCAGATCAGGATTTGATTACTTCTTAGTGTACTTTGAAGTCGGTTTAAGTTTTTTGTAAAACAGTTCAATTATCTATGACAGAGACATGCAGACTCTGGTCACCCGCCTGACTCAATACCACAAGGAGGGTGTTAAATTCCCCGAAGAGTTGCTAGAGAGGGTAATGGAGAAGGCGACAGAGTACCGCCTCCCGCCGCACAAACAAATAGGGCTGCTCTCCCTCAGCCAGAAGACCAGGGTGCACGACACCGACGACATGTTGAAGATAGCGCAGTTCACCATCGACTTGTTCAGGACTGAGTGGCCCGAGTCGAACTATGCTATGGAGATGACCGGTAAGGAAGTTAAATTAAATAAAAAAAATGTACAAATAGTAGACCCTCCCGGTCGCCCACGCGATTGGGCCGCTGGTACCAGTGCTATGACCATCATTTTCCTTTTTGTCATTACGTAATTAGACCCCTGAAGGGTCAACAAAAATACTGGTACAAATGACCAGGAAATTTGTGCCAGTATCTCCCGGTCTATAGTGTCTTATACTCGTAAATTGAAAAACCGATTATGTCCTACCCTACTAGCAAAATTAATTTTGTGGCCTTGTAAATAAACGAGGTTTCTTGTATTTAGGTGTCCCCCCTTTTTTAAGACTTTTTTATGTTATGTTTTTTTTGTAATTACGTTTTCTATGAATTTTCAAAGCTACCTAAGACTAGATGGACAAAATATGTAGGCTGATAAGTTACAGAACCCTAAAAACTACTTTTATACTGGATTCGACAACTTGAATAAAGTTAATTCTTGTTAAGGCGATGATTGCTGTGGTATTGACGTCGGATACCGAGACGAAGGTCCCGGGTTCGAATCCTACAATGATCTTGAGCTTTTGGTGAAGGAAAACATCGTGAGGAAACCCTAGCAGGCTACCACCCTCAAGCTGAAAATCTGTTGCCAAGCACCTATCGATGTGTTCCGACAGCTGCACTTGACAGCCAGCTCCTTCTAGGCTTAGTGTGCTTACCACCTTCGGACACACACAGTAAAAAAATCTTTTCTACATAGATAATAAACTATCGGAAGAGGCGGGCAGACAGGAGGCGTTCACAAAGTTCCTACAGCTGTCCGACACGTGGCAGAAGAAGAAAGCGCTCGTCGACGTGCTTAACTGTTGGCCGCCCACTACCAGGTACCGACAGAATACCTCTTCAATCATTAGAATGTATTCTGAGATGGCTTAGGGTCACCGCTCACTATAACAGCACGGCTACGCCTCGGCATTTACCTTGCCATGCAAGTGAGGTCTTTAAATCGTATGCGTTAAAGTAAATTTAACAATGGTGCCGATTCTGTTGTAAATCGCACTAAACTAATTTTAGTTACATCACATCTCTTGCGAACATTATTGAAAAAGGATAGAACATATTTAAAGCTGTCAAATTAGTCTTTGCCGTCTTCATTTGTGGGTATTTAGACGTAACCGCGATAGATGGCGACTAAATTTATATTGAAAACAAGCATTGGACTAATTTGACAGGACTAAATTTCTTGCATCCTTTTCTTATGTTCTTTGTTAGAAAGAGACATAGTGAGACTAAAATTAGTTAAGTTGTAAACAACAGAATCAGGGCCACTGACTAGATAGAATAGTTGACGCCTCGCGGCGTACGCGCTTGCCGCTACAAGCCACTAGTCCTGCTGACCACACGCTTACAGCGAGCGGTTCCTTGCCAAAGCCGCGCCACCAATATCACCGGCGCCGCGTGCTGCCACCTCGCGCGTTGTCAGCTAGTGGTTGGATTGAGTTGAGGCGGTGCCGGGCCGTTGCTGCGATGGAGCGGTGCTGACATAGTGAGCGATGACCCTTATACAACGTGTAACAGAAACGGTATATCCATAGTACACGCCTTTTTTGGTACTAAACTTTTTTAGAGAGTCTATACCTGATATAGTCTTTACCCCTTTCGGATACAAGTAGTAAATCGACAACTAGCAATCCTACCTATCTACACTAATAATAAAGAGAGAAGATTTGAATTTTTGTATTTTTGTTTGTAATGAATAAACTCAATAACTACTGGTCCAATTTTTTAAATTCGTTCACCAGTGTAAAGCTAAATTATCACTGAGTAACATAGGCTAAATATTAATCTTTAGAAAAATAGGGATCTTTAGGAAAACTCCAATAAACGCCGTGGTTTTCCCAATGGAGTACAGCATGAAGTTCTTCAAAAAGGGTGAAGAGATTTCTTCAGGGTCGGCAACACGCGAGTGATACCCCTGGTGCTGCAAGCGTCCATAGGCTACGGTAACTGCTTACCATCAGGCGGGCCGTATGCTTGTTTGCCACCTTAGTGGATTTAAAAAAAATGTAAGCGAAATTTCACCCGAGCGACGCCGGCCACTAACAGCTAGTACCTTATATAAATGCGAATATGGGTTTGTTTGTTACACTTTCACGCCTAAACTGCCGAGCCGATCACGATGAAATTTTACTAGATGATAGCTTATTTTATGAAGAAAGACAGGCTACTTTTTTCTCGGGAATGCGAGTGAAACCGCGGGAACATAGTAATATAAAAATAACGATTGTACGTTATTCAATTAATTCCAGTGGCAGTGGAGATAGGAGTTTGCACTGTGAATACCTGTTCTCTCTACTGAACACCACGGACCAGAAGGAGAGCTTGGTGCTCATCAAACTATTGTTGCGGCGACCTGTGCTTATCGAAGAGGTATTATCTCGAACATTTACAAATATATTCGTAGCGATTCTCAGAGGATGTGTCGTTTAGGCTGGAACAATCGAAGATATAGCTAGAGGGAGGCATACTGTACACTACGCGCCACACAAGTTGCGTCCCAAAAGATAGTTACGTAAGCGTCACAGAACACGACTTTAGTGCGAGAGGGTACGGTCAAAAATAATGAAATTCGTGTGGCGTAATTTATGAATGGCCCCTTATTAGTAGTAGGTACAGTATTACCCAACTGATATGTCGCGTCGTGAATCTTCATTCGCACTTTCGCACAAGGAAAGTATGGCCCCGAAGATTAACGAAAAAATGCTTAAAACTTACAATCAACCTTAGATCACTACTATAAGGTTCATAATACAGTGCAGTTATTAGTTCCGTCTCACTCGCAATTGACGCCCCAGTGAAAAGTGATTGTTCCACACCTCTTAAATCATGAGATCTTTCTTAATCTTGAGAATTTATCATACATTTTACTTATAGGAAATCAAGTGGATAGCAGACAACGCGCCGGAAGATTCTGTTATCAATACAATTTGGATAATACTGCTGAGCAAATGCGATAGTTCCAAGGAAAGCATAATTAAACTGCTGTTACAGTATAAGGTATTATGTTTTACTTTTCTTATTTTCAAACAACTTCAAATATCATTGTAATTCTTTATCGTTTAAAACTGCTGTGACCAAAATCGCCCTTACGTCACAGCAGGTTTTGTTGACCAGCTATGCGTCTTTTACCTCTTTCGGACAAATCTGTTACATTTATGATGCGCATATTTTTTTTTTGCTATTTTGTACCATAAACGAACAACGAATCAATATCTAAATGCCAGTTTCTGAAAGCCAAATCAAAGTTAATCTCAAGTATACCTATCGTTGTCAATGTCGTCTGAAATTACAAAGACAGCAACCGTTTTGATTATAGATTCACTTTGATTTGGCTTTCGGAAACTGGCAATAAGCTACTTGTTCAGCTTAGAAGTCACTTAAATCTACTGAACTTACAACCGGGTCGGAAGTCAAAAATGCACTTTTTTTTTTTTTTGTTAAATGGGCTTGCGTTTGGCCACTGACCAGCCCATTAGGGGCGATGACGAAGCCTAAGATGAAACACGCTTACCCAGAAGAAACCTATTCACTCTGGCCTTGAAAGTACCTAGATTGTAGGCGTCAGGAAACACAGACGCCGGAAGCAAGTTCCATTCCCTTGCTGTCCGCATTATAAATGAGGATGCTGTGTCCGTATTTTCGGTATGTCAACAACGTAAGGGTGAACATTTTCCCGGCGTATAAATCGGTTCGGTGTAAAAATGGGGATGGCGGAATTAGGTTGAACAATTCCTGCGAACATAATACTCCAATCCATAACACTCCATACATAATATCGAACATTAGAGCTTTTCGATCGAGCCTTTATCGATTTCATCCTCTTCTGTTATTTTCTTGACATCGTCTTTCCAATTAGCATGTTCAACTACTGCACCTATATCGTGGCAAAGTAGCCAAAGTAACTCTAAATGTTTTTTTTTTCAGGATACAATCAAGTATCAAGAAATAGAAGAAGATTTAATCAAGGAACTACTTGACAACGAAATGTTTATTAAACTCGTACCCACTCCGCTATACTCATGTATAATCAACTACATAATCAGTAGGGAATCTACAGGAGAACCTTCTAGTATCTACACGGTGCACTGGGCTACCAATGAGCTTCTTAAAGCCAATTATTTGGCAGAAGCTGGCCATCTACGGCTAACTGCTGTCGGCGTCCCAGCCGCGCTCCGAGGATTCTCACAATCTGTATTGTATTGTAAAGACATGTTTAACCGATTTTAAACACTAATTATGCTTCAATTTTATTAAGTTATTAAATTATCGATGTTGTATTGAATATGTTATGTTATTTGTGAACCCACTGAAGGTTTGTCCATCCCTCATCATGACCTATCGTCATGTAGTGTTGTGCTTATGTTCTGTGCTATCAGGCTGCTCGGTCGGAGCCATCCTGGGGAATTTAAGACGGGAGTCGGGCTGCGATAATTCCATACAAATGTATTCCCCTGTTTTCTTCCTGAATAATGCCTCTAGTCATCATTTTTTTTTCATATACTTAATCAAGTTCTGCTTTGGACACGTCCCTGTTACTTCCTTTTTCAGCAACTAATTATTAAGGCGGCCCTCTGTGGCCGGCGCAACTTCAACGCGAGCATAGTCTAAAAGCTTGTTGTTTCATCCAACGTAATGTTTGACTGCGAATAAAGAGAGATAGCATCAGAGCCGCCGGTTATCAGTCGGTAAATTCCGCTGATCACTCGCGGCCGCTTCGCTAGGTCGTCATTCATGATTTCGCATTCATAAAACTTGTTCCAGGAGTATACTTCTTGAGAAAAAATCTTACAAGTTTGTGAAAAAAAATTAGTTATTTAGAATCTCCAATACATTTGCAAGCCTGGTATCTTAATGTTTTCTTTACTTTTACAATTTATAGGTACATTAGATATGGCCAAAGTTCAGGCAAAAACGCTGTTTTTCGGAGGCTTTGACTGAATTTGTTTCACACTTTTTTTAAATTACGCCAAGATACAAGGCTAGATATAGTACACAAGATACTAATTTGTTCAAAATATCTAACGAAAAATGTTTAACAACGCCATAATAAGTACAGGGGTTTTGTATGAAAAGTATGACGAATTGAGTCCTCTTAAAGAAATTATGGCCCTCCAAAATATGCCCTATTTTTCCGCCGTGATTAAAAGCACCAGAAAAATCCGAAAAGATTTTAACATAAAAGAAAGTAATAGGGAGGACCTAGATAACCCCTTACCTCAAATTTTAATGTTAAAAATAATTGAATCGGCTCCGTTTTCGAGGAGGAAAATGGGGAAAACGAAACGTCGATTTCGTAAATGTTTTTGTGAATAAATCGGTCTGAGCTGCAGTAGTCCCTATCGCACATAGCGCATAGCATAGCGGCATAGCGCGATGGCAATAGTTTGTTCAAATACCTATTTTTCAAATTCCTCGCAGCTAGGAACCCCTCTTAAGTCATAAAGCATACTTAGAGTAGGTAACTCTATTTCAGCTCACGCTGTGTGAATACGATTAGAGTTATTATGAATGAACAGAAACAAAGTGGGCTTTAGCTTGTTGATATAATTCGCAAGTGTTGGAGTGAGGCAGAAGCTACGGGCAGAAGTTTATTTACAACTTACAAGAGGATTTTCTGTGAGTGAAGTAACAAATTCATTGCAATAACAAAACGCAATGAATGAACATGACATGAGCTGTCAGAACAGTCAGCTGGCTGTCAATAAAATATTTTTGGTTATAATTTTAGAATTGTGATCTTTTTTTACAAAATAAATTAATTATCGACTATAAAATTAGGTTTGTTGTTAACCATGCTCAGTGCAATAAGAAATACATTACGGGTTCCAGTGACGAGCGTAGCTCGGTTGTTTCAAACGAGTGCGCCAGTCGCTGTTGAGAAATTCGATCATAAAAGGATTCCTGCCGATGATGAGGGTGTCCAGGGAGAAAAGATCGTCGATCTGGACTCTGTACTTAAGGCGTAAGTACATTATTTCTAACTAACCCAAATTCAATAGTTTTTATAACCTGACTTATCCTTTTAAACACTGTAGTGATGAAGTAATCAAACCTTTGCAGAATAATTATGAAATTTTGCTCAATTGAGCTAGATTTAAAGAAATAGCTATGACTGTATTTGAAAAATATATGTAGAAAAAATAAAGTACAAACAATCTAGAAATGGTATAAATTATTTAATATTTAAATCGTATAAAAAAAAATCTGACCATGTTTTTAATCGTGTTTATATGTTTTAGGAAACAAAACTTATTCCCAACAGTAGATTCAGACAACCAGCTTTTTGATGGAACTGTGTACAAGAACCTGCCAGTGTGCAATATCAGAGTGAGCTCCAACAACACAATCTTCACCATGACAGAATGGGATGGCACGGTGAAGATCATCAGGTCTTGTGGTATGGAGGGCTTCAAGAACACTAAGAAGGGAACTAATATTGCTGCCCAGACAACTGCCATTGCTATAGCTTCTGTAAGTTTGAATTATTATTACTAGCTCAAGAAGTAGTATTTTGAAGTTAGACGATATCCACTTCCAATTAATTCTTTCAACATTTGCCACCCAATGATAACTTTAAACATGATTTCAAAAATTTAAAACTAGGCATCTACTGGTGTGTGTGGTGGCAGCTGCACTGCCGGGACCACCGGCTTTATATGCCATCCGATGCACTGAATCTGTCACATCATCTCAAAGTTATTGAGCTCTGTTTTTTTTTTTTTTTTCGGGCTTGTTTTCGATGAATTATGATGAAATATCTGGAATCATATCTCTTGTTATGCTAAGAATTAATAAATTAATTTGAATTAAAAATGTCAAGCGTTAGCAAATCTGTGACATGAATTAACTTGATATGTTTTTCAGAAAGCCATTGACAGGGGCATCAAAACCATCAGGGTGAAGGTTAGAGGACTAGGACCTGGAAGATTGGTAAGTGATTATCAATCAAATCAAGTGATTATCCATAAATCATTATCGAATTATAATGGTTATCTTCTATAATTTTTGATGAACCTAACATTATTCTTTTTCTTTCAGGCTGCAGTTAAAGGTCTACAAATGGGTGGTTTAGACATTGTTTCCATTACAGACAACACACATGTGTCATGGAATCCTCCCAGGCCAAGGAAAGCAAGGAGATTGTGATTATATTTAATATTGTATCTTAGTGTTTATTTATAGTTTAATAAAATTAAAAATTTAATGTACATGTTTTATTTTAATGATTAGTATATAAATATTTACAATTATGTCTAATTATAATAATCCTTAGATTAGAATCCATATTTCGATTGTGTCTGTCTCTTTGACATCCTGTTATTTGCCCATTGGTTTTGCAGTTCTGCCTCATTCGCTTTAGCCTGAAAAAATATTTTAATCATTTAACCATTCTCAAAATAGGGCAAAGGAATAAATATACCTAATATAATTACTTACCTGGTGTGCCAAATATGTGATCTGGTGTTTTCTCCTCTGCTGAGTGGTGGGTTCATTGCCTTTCTTCTTGCTTGCGGACACTCGTTTAGTGGTGTCATCCATGAGACCCTTGAGCAGCCACTCACGCGCATCAGCTAGTACTTCTTGTTGGTTCACATCCACTATTTGTATGTCTTCTCTCTTACGTTTACCACGGGTTCCGCAAAGCTTCATAATCTAAAAAGGCAAGTAAACTTAAACAGTGATGAAATTCAAAATAAAGTGTGAATCTGCCTAAGCCTGTTTGCAATGATTTTCTAGACCCTTAGTAGTGTAGACACAAGAACAGTAGCTTGAAATGACATTAATAAAGATACTGACTGCTTCATCATCAAGAATCACATCTCCTTGATTTGAACTTTCAGCTGACTCATTACTCTCATAACCATTGCAATAACTTGAACTTGCAGTAGCAACTGAGCCTGCATATCCCATTACGCTACTTGTTTCAGGCTCTCTCTTCAATTCCACAACACTCTCAACTGTATCAGGTTTGAAATAAGATTCAATATTGAATTCTTTCTTTTCAGCTGGCTGACTGACAGGTTCTATTTCATCAATATCTAATGGTATATCTTCAATAGGTATATCATTAGGTTTGTTCATTGAGAAGAAATCATTCTGTACTTCGTCATTGTCACTATCATCCGAATAATCATTTAGTATTTTTGTTTCAGCTTTGGATTTCTTCATGGGTGTTGGAAGTGCTTTTTTCTTAGCAGTACTATTGTTTGGTTTTTGTGTTAAAACATGAGGTATTAATGATTTTGTTGTGGCTGTGACAGCATTTCTGGGTTGTGGCAGCATGCTTAATAGTCCAGACTTTTTCTGTAAGTAAATTATTGTTTATGAAAATTCTTGTAAAAAATTGTATACATACAGCATATTTTTATAGTAACATACCCCATTTGTAGCTCTGGGCTTAGCGGTTGGTACAATCGTTTCTACATCTTTGAACTGGAACAAGAATAAAAAAGATCAACACAACGAAATAAATAGTTTATCAGGTTAATAAATAAAAATACATCCTTGGCAAAGGGCATAATATTCAATCACTTACATCACTCAATGATGGCACAGTAATCTTAGCCTTGGGTTTCACTGCTGCTGGTACATCATCCTTTTTGTACAGAAACTCATCATCTTCCTCAACCACCGCAGGTGTCTTGTTAGTAGGTTGAGGTAGAAAGTTGAATAAGCCAGGACCATTGTCATTTAGTTCCTCTTTATTTACTTGAACGCTTTCTGCAGGCTTTATTGATGGTTCTGAAAGTTATTCGTAGTTCAGATTTTATTGATAAATATTGTAGAAAATCTAGGTTTATTTTATATTTATTAGTTACTTACCTGCTTTCTTGTTCAACGTCACAACAATTGCATTTTCGTTGTCGTCGTCCTCGTATTCACTGGAGTCACTGTTTCCGTAGGCAACGAGAGCCATTCTAAACCGCAACTGATTTATTTATAATTTTCTGATATGAATATGATACATAAATATGAGTAGGTATAGAATTAATTTCGAGCTAAAATATAAACAAAATATGATAAAAATTATTGTAATTTTTTAATTTTTTGACATCCAGAAAGTGTTGCCGATGCTAGTGATCTAAATTACCCAATACCTTGGTCAAAATCCCCTATTTGGGGAGAAAAAAAAACCTAATATCCCACACATTTTCATAAAAAAATCATCAATTTTTAAAAAATCAACAATTTCTTGATGTTAAAACTTTGGCTACAAAGTGTTCTCTCGGTCTTTGATGACTAACTCGTCTTTTTTATAAGCTTAGAGAATCCAATATATATTGGATTCTTTAACTTTATAAAGCCTAATAAGAAAAAAAATCAATTTTCCCGGCACGTGCTTTTTCTTTTCGACCGTAGCCATAAGCCTCATGCTGAGCATAATAGGCTACTTTCCTGAAAAAAACTAATTAGTCCGTCATTTACATTATCAAAAAATATTAGTCACGTATTTTTTCTTTTGTCAATTAAACAAAAAAATACGAAGATATCGTGTGTTGAAGTTCCGCGTGACGTCACGGTGTGGTACACTTTTTAGGTACAAGTGACGTACGAGCCCCCACTCCCGAACTTAGTCGCGCTTTATCTTCGTCAATTGTTAATGATTTGGTAAAGCAAAAAATACGTGTCCAATATTTTTTGATAATCTAACTGACGGACTAATTAGAATTATTATATTTTTACCCAGGCAAATACTTTTTAGTTTGAGACAACTCTATCCAACCAATTCTATGCAACCATGGTATAATTCTTGGATCATGTATGCAACCAATCAACTAAGCTGTGACCTCTCTAGTCATCGAAATAATAAAACTGAAGAAATGTAACTCGAGCTCAAAAATCATTCCACGCAAACTGAACCGCGGTGGGCGTTGCCAAAAAAGAGAGACGCACCGCGCTGACAATTCGCCGGTATCATTGAGTCGATGCGTTCGTGTCGCGAGGGACTTAGAACTGTGATTATTATTGTGTTTTGCGTTGTTTACATTGTGCAAATATGCCGTCATGTGTTGTTAAGTGGTGTAGAAGCCATACAGATATGAAGAATGCTGGAATCACTTTTCATATGTGAGTAAATAAACATTTTGAAACCCTATACTTGTGACTCTGGAAAGTGTTATGCAACATGAACGCAACATGCGTATTTATTTAACACGTTTTGCTATTTCACTTAAACTGTGATGCACTAGTACCTATAATTATAAAGAGGATAGAACCTTTGTGGCATAGCGTGCCAGCCGCCATTTTAGTTTTTTTTTCAATAAAATAACCTTATTCGACTTTTGTCCCGTTTTGACGTCGGATGTCAAAGAAAAACAAAAGTCAAATAAGGTTATAATAATATTGTTTTAAGAGCTTGTGGTTCGCCCTCTGATCTGACCTTAACGCGACCCATCACTCTATAATTCGTATGTAAAAACCATAAACTGATTAAAATACTTCTTAATTTTAGATCCATACAATTATAACACATAAAGAAATATTTTAATCCAAAAAGCACATCACAAACTTTTAAATGAATATAATAGAGTGGTATAGTTAAATTACAACTAATTAATACAACTTATATGCATAGTGCAAATATACGATACTTTATCCTTGATATATATTCCAGCGATTCTACAATTGCATAAGCCTCCTTTTCAATCGCAGAGTGGTTTTGTTCACTGGTGTTTAATGTTCTCGAATAGAATGCGACAGGCCGAGATGCTTGCGACAAAACGGCCGCTATTGAATGTTCAGAGGCGTCAGTTTCGACGGTAAATGGAAATTTATCATCTATCGCATGAACGGTAGACTTTGCTATGTCAGTCTTTAGCTCTTCGAAACATTTAATTTGGTCAGTTGTTAGTGGAAACATTTCTGTTTTTTACAAGAATCTGATTCGTTCTGAAAAATTAGGAATCCACTTGGAATAATGAGCAAACATACCCAATGCCCTTCTGAGAGAAGATATATCATTCGGTGGAGGTAGAGAAATTAAAGGCTTTAGGCGATCATTGTCAGGCTTTCTAACGTGATTTGAAATATTGTATCCAAGAATGTTTATCGTGTGCTGCGAAAATTTACATTTACTTTTGTTAAGTGTAAGTCCATATTTCGTGGCTGCCTGTAAGAATTTGTCTAAATTTTTGTCGTGCTCCTCTTGCGTATTTCCACATATTGTTATGTCATCAAGATACGCATAAGTGCCCTTAAGTTGTTCTTTCCTTATGACCCAGTCAATAGTTCTTTGGAAACTGGACACACCGTTTGTCACACCAAAAGGAATTCGTCTAAATTGGTACAAATTTCCGACCGCTTCGAAGGCAGTATATGGTCTTTCTTCGGGTAAAATTGGTACCTGATGATAAGCGCTTTGCAAATCTATAGCACTAAAGATCGTGTATTTTGAGATATTTGATACTAATTCCTCTATATTTGGTAAGGGGTATGCATCCAGCTCTGTATATCTGTTAATCGTTTGTGAGTAATCAATTACAAGGCGTTTCTTATGATTCTCGGTATTTGATATCAATACTTGTGCGCGCCAAGGTGACTGACTCTCTTCAAATCATTGAAGCCTTCTGCTAAGAGTTTGAGCACTTCTTGTTCAATGAACTGTTTGTCATCTTCACTGTGCCTGCGAGACTTCGCTGCTATTGGCTTACAGTTTGGAGATACATTGGCGAATAAGGGTACGGCGGGCACACATGCTTCAGCCACATTACATACGATTAAAGGTTCTTTTGGTCCACCAAATTCGAATTCCAAAGATGAGTGCTTGTCTAAAACATCGTGGCCAATAATAATATCTGCGCACAAATTCTTAACTATGAGCAGGTTAATGTTTTCGTAAATATGCTTGCCAATAGTAATTGTTTGATAAGTTTGACCAGCAACTTGAGATGTATGATTCAAAGAAGCCATAGATATCATTTGTTCACAAGGTTTTCGTCTAAGTTGGCAGAGCTTACTGAAGTCCTCGTTGATAAAGCTCATGGAGCTACCAGTATCTAACAGCGCCTCTGCTCGAATACCCTTGATAAAGGCAGGTACTGTTGCTTTTCTTAGCGATAATGGTGAAGCGGCGCTGATACACGCGGAATACTCGCCTTTCTCCAACGCAGCGGCACTAGGTAAATTCCTGCTACGACACACAGTAGCGTAGTGACCTTTTTTATCACATAATTGGCAGGTAGCTTCTAACGCTGGGCATATTTTACGAGGATGTACACTTCCTCCACAGAAAAAGCATTTTCGTTTGTGAAATGTGGCAGCTACAGTGTTTTCTTCAACATAAGGCGGCGTTATAACTTTAACTTCATTTGGTATTGCGTTGACAGAAGAAGAATTAAAGTTTTGCGAATTCACTTCAGCCATTTCTAAAGAAAGTGCTTGGTTGTATGCTTTGGTAAGTGAGAGAGATAGATTTTCGAGGAGCCGTTGTCTTATTTTATTAGATATTATTCCGGAAATAAAGGCGTCCCGTATATTATCATTTTTGTTAGTATCAGCGTCAACAGCAGTAAATTGGCAGTCTTTGGATAATTGTTTCAACGCTTGCATATACATATCAATTGTTTCTTCGGTTCGCTGCTTTCTCGTTGCAAGCGAATGTCTGGCATAAATAATGTTCTTAGGTTTAATAAAGATTCTATCTAGTATAGCTATGGCACCATCGTAAGTAGTGCTTTCATTTATGTAGGTGTATACTTGCGATGAAACATGATTGACGAGAAGCTGCAGCTTGAGTCCATCGGTCAGCGCGGGGGCTATTGCGTCCGCCGCCGCTGGTTGCAGTGCTGATTGACGTGCGACAAGAAAATTTTGAAAAGTCTTTTTCCAGTGCTCCCATTCATGAGAAGCGGAGCTGCTGCTCGGATCGACATCAAACCTTTCGGGTCTTAAATAGCGATCCATGTTTCGATTAATTCGTTATTTTTAGTAAATAAAATTGAAATGATAGCAAAACCTAAGATAATAGGTTTTTATTTACTAAAAAACAAGTTACATTTTCATTGACACATAATTATAACACAATGTCAAGGCAACGGCATAGAGCTCTTTAGTTTTCACTAAAGAGCGATTTTCTATCATTTCAATCCTCTTACAATCAATGCATAACATCGTCCACGCATCTCGCACTGCAGCAGGCGTACGAACCAATTAGCATTATCTGTCTCGCCGAGAACCAATCATCGCGCTTGCCAGAATACAACGCGTTAGGCAAGCGCAGCTAATTGGCTTATTTGCATGTGTGTTCTTTCATTCGAATACTAGAGATATTTTGTCAATGTATTGAAGTGTGGAGCCGAATTTCGCGTTGATTTTGTTCACAATTACGCTTCCTTAGTTTTATTATTTCGATGTCTCTAGTGTATTATCTATGGATGCAGTGTTGCCATTGCTACGGCAATGAGGAGTTTTCCTATGATACCTCTATGGTCAAAATAACTGTCAAATCGTGTATTTAAGGCATGGATTTAATATACAAACAGGATTGAGCTCTTGGGCCAAAAACGCGAGCAGACAGAGATAACGCATACCGAGGCTGTTTATCCCATTCTAATAGGGTGACCAAACATTTTTATAACGAACAGGAAAGTTGGATTTGAGAGATAATTTGTGTCCGGTTGACACTTCTTCTTCCTAGTCGTGCACTCTTGGCAGAGTGGTCGTGGTCATTGTTAGTCCCTTTCGCGCACAATCGCTGCATTGCAAAGTTCCTCCAATTTTGTCTGTTTGTGGCGTTTTGACACTAGTTGATTTCAAATTATTGTTTGTATTACAAAAATATTAACATTATGTTACTTAAAATAGTGAAATAATAATTTATAGAAAAAATAAGAGATAAAACCATAATGAAAAACTATAGATATCGAGATACTTTTTCGCGAAAACCCATTATTTGAAACTGAACATTGTTATGTTCTATGTGGGTGTTGAATCGTGTACGCACGATTAATCAAGATATAAATTTCCAATATTAGCTGACCTCTCATTGTACAGAAATCCTATACAATGCGAGATCAGTTTATACTGGAAATGTATAGCTTGATGTGTAGCCGTGTATACCCATGTTTTTGAGAAAAGTTATGATTAATTTTTGAGTTACGTTTTGTGTCGAATCATCAAATATTACGTATGAATAGGCAAGGGTGCATGCAGAATTTCGTTCTGGGACCACGGCTTTTCCCCTTGCTCTTTTTTCAGTTTGCTCTACAGAGCTGTTATTTGGGAATTAAAATATAGCAAAGGGAAATACAACTCGAATGTGCTTGACAAAGTAGGTATTTATTAAAATTAAACACGGCTAAACAAAATCGTTTTATTTAGTTTCTGCCTTAGGCCAATCTCACTGCCTAAGTTTCTGAATGCATTACATTTCGCGTGAATAGGTACGAATTATTAGCCAATGCTTTTACTAGTTACAGTTTTTGCGGTTCTTCATCTGTTATGCATTGGAAAGGTTGCGGTGGAATAATAAGATGTTTCAATCTTGTGGAAAACATTTGTTTTAATCGCATCAAAATTGCATTTTTGCTTCATTTCTTCTTTCGATGGAAAGCTGTAACAAACATAAAAAATAATGCTATTTCAATTATGCGATACATAGGTACAAATTATTTATACAATAGGTACACATTACAACACACAATAAACATTATACTTAGTTTTAAAAAGAATTACACTAACTTTAGTGTCTTCCGTCTACAATTTTTTTTAATAAACCATGGTCAAACTACTTATGACTCACCATTGTTAGTAAATAAAATCATCGTTATTCCTTACTTGTGAAATAAAATCCCACAACCAGCACATGATTCACTTTTACATGTCTTGATACAATTTTTTTTCACCATTTTCACGATAAAAAGTATAAACAAAATGCGTTTCCACAAAACAACAGAAAAAGTCGCCATGTTGCCATGACACCACTGATATCAGATTTCAGTGCTACCAGAATAATTTTATGATAGCTACCAAACAATCATATTATTTTGATTATTTTACTTAAATACAATTATTTATTATTATGTACAGATGTAAACCTACAAAATAAAATGATTTAAAACTAGTTTAATAGCAAAAAAATATTTATACGTAATATATTTTACTTGTTGTGGTGAAATATTTTCTACCATCTTTAACATTTTTATCTTTTGGCAATTGAGGAAAAGGGACAAACGGCCTCGGTTCGGGCTATCTCTCTCGGCTCGTTTTGCCTCGGCTAAGATAACTAACAAAAGTAAACCCTAACATGCATGACTTATGGTTTATTTTTGTATGATAAAATTTTTGGAGAGTTCAATCCTGTTTGTATATTAAATTCATGATTTAAGGTTAATAAGAAAACTCCTCATTACCGTGTTCTACGGCTTTCAGGCCAAAAAATCACAAAATCCACGGCACGGTAGCAGATTCTACGGCTTTTCACAAATTCTACGGTAATTAATTTATGGGTTGGTAGGTATGGTACTAAAGGTTACTACGATGCAATGTACGAAATATGACTTTCGTAGAGTGCCGACCCACTCACCCAAATATTGTTTGAAAGGAGTTCGATAGGAATGGCACTATACGATTGTCTAATTTCGAACATCGGAGTAGCCCTTCTGTTATTTTTTTTTTGATACAAATAGAGAAAAGTTGCAAAAATTAGCCAAATGGCACTTTTTTTAAGGTTTTTTACGTTAAAAACCTTTAATTAACATAAATTAAACGTTTAATTAACATTAATTAAACGTTTTTCCTTTTTTTAAGCAGTGACACGGCCCACCGTTGATATTTTCCATATAAACACGGCTTTTTTAGTTCATGTACACGGCCGCCTAAAAATTTGCATTGGCAACACTGTATGGATGTGACGGTAAAATTGGGGGATTCCTTGGCGGGAAATTGAAAAAGCGCACGCGGAAAAATTTGAAATTACATTTTGTAATTTTTTTTATTGTGTAAAAGAATAAATTCACTTTTAATTAATACCAAAAAAAATAAAATGGATGGGAATGAGGGGGGCGGGGACAACCCGCCCAACTCCTCCAAGCGGCTTCGGACTGATGAAGTGAATGATGATAGCGGTGGCGGTGAGCGTTCTGATGTACTTTATGTGCCTTATTTTAAACCTAATTATAAAAGACAGTATCCAGAAAACTCAAATAAAACAGAGTTTAAAGTTTTTGTTGAGCATATCAACCACAAAGATAGATTGGGCAATAAAAGTCCTATATATCTCAATCATATTTTCACGACGGATGTTAAAGGTGTGATGGCAATACAGCGATTGAATGCAAATAAAATAGCAGTAATTTTCAAACAATATAATACAGCAAACAACTTTCTAAATAACACTGCATTCTTAGAAAAGTACAACGTAAAGGCTTACATACCGGCTACCCAAATAGAAAAAACTGGCATCATAAGATTTGTCCCAGCAAATATCTCAAATAAGGACTTATACACTAAGTTGAGTTCCATTTACGAAATTATCTGTATACGACGATTCACAAAAAAAGTAGGACGGGACAGAGTTCCTCTGCAAACAGTCAGTATCACTTTCTTATCCAATATCTTACCTGACAATGTACAATATGATCTATTCTCATACAGGGTATTTGAATATATCCCACCGCTGCAACAATGTTACAAATGTATGAAATTTAATCACTCGGCTAAAATATGTAATGGCAAACAGAAGTGTTCGATCTGCTCTGGTGAACACTTTTACAAAGATTGTGATAAACCTAAAGAGATATGTTGCGCTAATTGCCAAGGCCCACACCTAGCAATAGCAAGAGAATGTCCCATTAAATTAAGAAAAATAGAAGAAAAGAAAAGTAAAATAACATACGCGAGTATCGCACAAACAAAGTCGATCGAATACCCTGCATTGCCATTGTCTAAGAGCCAACTTGTAAATCCCCCTGTAAATAATGTAAATATTCCAGTAAATACTGAAAAGAAAAATGTTAAAAAAAATGTTAATAACAAGCCTGCTGCACAGGCGCTGAACCCACAAGATCACCCTATGGACTTCATTGCCCAGGTTATAGCTAATAAAGAAGTACGAGCGGCCCTAGTAAAAACATTGGTAGAGATTGGTAATAAGTCTGATCCCACCCCAATTACTTCATTATTCATTGAAGAAATATTAGTTAAAAATTTATCCCCATAATGGATTTAAGTCCCCCTAAAACGTCCCAATTACGGATTGCGCAGTTTAACATCCAAAGTGCCAATAGTAAAAAGCCCTTATTAACTAAGTTTATGCTAGAACAAAATATTGATGTATGCTTGCTTAATGAAACTTGGTTTAAAGACCATCACAATTTTAGAATCCCCGGTTATAATCTCCATTCCAGAACATCTAAGAATCCTCACAATGGTGTAGCAATATTAATTAAACCAGAGACTAAATATAATATTTTAAACACAACATTCTATGAGGACATTCAAACTATAGCTATGTCAATATCTACCGAGCGTGGCAGTGTGACTATACTCTGCGTATATTGTCCTCCTTCCAGTGGGCACATAAGATTGCATAGACTGCGCAATATAATTCGAGACCTACCTAAACCTATTTTTATAAGTGGTGATTTTAATGCTCACCATATTGCATTTGGTTGCCTATCTACTAAAGGCCGCGGACAAGATTTATATGATGTTATAGATGAGTGTGATTTGTGCATCTTAAATGATGGCAGTTTCACTACAGTGAACCGTCCTAGAACCAACGCTTCAGCCATTGACGTCACCTTTGCTAGCGCATGCTTAGCACCGTTATGCGAGTGGTCTGTGCATGATGATTGTATGGGAAGTTACCATTATCCAACTATAACCGAAATATCCCTATCCATACAAAAATACCAAATTAACCCTCCCATTGATAAATTTTTGTACAAAAGAGCTGATTGGCGCCAATATAATGAACTTTCAAAAAATGCGTTTGGCGATTTTACAATTGATCAAGTAGACCCACTCTCTTCCTATACCGATTTTTGTATACGTCTTGAATCCCTTATGCAAATAGTTGTTCCAAAGTTCACTAAGTCTGCCCACTTTGCTAGCAGACCTCCAGCACCTTGGTGGAATGAGGTTTGCGAACAAAGTGTAATAGCATCCTATAATGCTTTGAAACTGTACAGAAGTGATTCTACAATAGATAACTATATAAATTATAAGAGACTTGATGCATTAAAAAAGAGAACCATTTCTGAGCAGAAGTCAACTGGATGGAATGATTTGTGCAATACTTTTAATAGAACTACCCCTATAAGCAAAATATGGAACATGATTAAGATTTTTAAGGGTGTTAAGTCTAGCATTAGATCCCATAAAGATGAGTTCATACCTACCTTTTTAGATAAACTGTCTGATAATAGTGGTTTAAAAGAGACTAATAACTTAATCAACTATTTTAACAGTAACAATAATAATAGCAATTCAAAATTTTTATTGGAACCATTTACATGGAATGAATTCACATCAAGTCTACAATCTAGGCGTAACTCAAGTCCAGGTCTAGATAACTTTCCATATATTGTAATTAAAGAACTCCATACATCTGTTCAGCACCTCTTTCTTGACATTCTTAATGCTTTATGGCTCAAACAAATTATCCCTGAATCATGGAAAACACAGTGTGTTATCCCAATACTGAAGCCTGATAAATCTCCAGAACAGTCCAGTTCGTATCGTCCTATATCTTTGTCCTCATGTCTCGGTAAACTATTCGAAAATATGATTAAAGTCCGTCTGGACTGGTTTGTAGAGGCTAATGGTATCATCCCACATGTGCAGTATGGTTTCCGTCGAGGGCGTAGTTGCGCTGACAGCTTCATGTCACTCATCTCAGACCTGAAACGTGCAAATAATTTAAAATCACACACTGTTTGTGTATTTTTAGATGTCCAAGGAGCTTTTGATAATGTCGACCCAGGTATCTTGGTCAACATTATGTCTGATGTGGGTATACCTGGTCTACTATGTCAGTGGATCTATAATTATTTAAATGATAGAACCTTATATGTTAAGTATAATAACATCTTACATGGTCCTAGAAGTGCATCGAAAGGCACAATGCAAGGCGCCACTCTTTCACCATTACTATATAATTTGTACACATGTGAAATATGTAAATTTGTAAATACTAGTGAAGTAAATATTTTGCAATTCGCAGATGACATTGTTTTGTATAGTAGCAGTCAGAACTTGCAAGTTGCTATAGATAATATGAATAGAGCATTAAATCAGTTGAGTCTATACTATAATGATAGATTACGTTTAAAGATCAATGCTACAAAAAGCAGTTTAATGATTTTTGGTGATGATGATCCATCTAGTGTTATTTCGTATTGTGGAGAATCTATAAACAGAGTACATTCAAAGAAATTCTTAGGAATCATCATAGACCAAAAACTGACTTTCGAAGAACATGTTCGGTATATTTCTAAAAATGCTTTAAGAGCTATTAACATAATAAGATGTCTGGCTGGAGTGTCATGGGGTGCTGACCCCAAAATATTGTCTATACTATATAAAGCTATTGTGAGAAGTCATTTTGACTATAGTTCTTTGGCATATATGAATAGCTACCATGCCAAAAAATTAGATATCCTGCAGAATAAATCTCTGAGAATAATATCGGGTGCAATGTGCTCAACTCCCATAAGGGCCATGGAAGTAGAGACTAAAATTATGCCACTGATCTTGAGACGTCTCCTACTTGCCGAACGGTATTGCCTTAAACTACTGTACTCTGATAACATGCAAATTATTAACAAGATTATACCTTGTAGAATCAATGTGTCAGGTCCTTTAGCAACTGGTGAGAGCCTCCTTATTGGTAACTCCCCAATGTTGTATCACATTTTTCTGGAAATTGAAAACAACAGCTATAAACTCAAAAAACAGTACCCTTGGCCCTGCTATTCTTCCCAGTTCAAAAGCATAATGCACCCAATTACAGTAATAGATTCAATTACAAATAATTCAGAGATGTTGCAATTTTTATCAGAAAATAATTACTACACTTTATATACAGATGGTAGTAAGGGTAAGGATTATGTGCGCTGTGCTGTGTATGATCCTCAAAAAAATTCTTCTCAGAGTTTTCTTTTGCAGAATGTTTGTACAATATTCACCGCAGAAGCCTATGCAGTATATCAGGCTCTTCTGCAAATTGGAAATGTAGATAATTGTAAATATTTTCTAATTGTAACAGATTCTTTAAGTTTTATAAGAGGATTGAGCTATTTAAAGATTCACTTTAAAACTAATTTCATTCTGTACATAATTAAAGAATTGTTATACAAATATTATCATACAGGGAAACTAATTTCATTTATGTGGGTGCCCTCTCATAGAGGAATCACTGGAAATGAAATGGCCGACAAAGCCGCTTACGGAGGAGTAAATGCACTCGATGTCTCCGATACTATGTATGTACCTATGACTGATTATTTGAGTAATGTAAGGCTAGCTATAAGTATGTTATGGGAGCAAATGTGGAAGAAAGACCAAGAAACGAAAGGACGGTGGTACGGTAGCATTCAAGAAAACTTACCAGTAAAGCCATGGTATGATAGCCTGCAAAGAGCCAGTCGTGATTTTATTACCACCATAAACCGACTACGTTATGGACATAATAAAGCACCATCACACCTAGCAAAGTTAAATATAATTCAAAGCAATGTCTGTACATTTTGCGGAGTTGAAGAAGGAACAGTGGACCACATTATATTCAGCTGTCAAAAGTTCCTTATTGACAGATTGGTACTCGCGAGTGAACTAAGTGAAGTGTGGCAAAATAATTATAGTGATTTTTCTTCCCGCCCGCCGCCGCTTAAAGAACTATTAAAAGACATTAAAACTTATAAACCAATATTTAAATACATTAAAAATACGGTGGTAAAAATATAAAACTGAAAATACAAAATCTGAAAAGTGGTTCCGGAATAATAAAGTCGTGGCTTAAAGGTCTTAGTAACCAGGCCATAAAATCCCAAAAAAAAAAAAAAAAACGGTAAAATTGACATTTGTCAAAAAATCCCTAACCAACCACAGATGCGAGTAGAATTTTCTAGTTTTTGAAAAAATTAACTAGAATTAAAATTAACCCTATCTTCTTTCCTACACCGGGATAAAAAATCACTGTGAGTATATAACCGATATTATATAAATAATATTCGATTGCCATTGTCTACGTATTAGACTAGATAATAAATATATGTAATTTGGTCCTCGGTTTCAAGAACAATGCCGAAGAAGTTTGCCGGCGAGAACAGCAAGGCGGTAGCAGCTCGTCAACGGAAGGAGAATGCGAAACAAGAGCAAGATCAGAAACTCAAGAAGGTGATAGAAGATGCAGAATGGAACGACAATGATGACAAACATAAGAAGAAACAACAGAAAAAGGTTAGAATTATCCTTTTTCGTAAAAGCTCTTGTTTTGCATGAATAGATTTTGGAAGCAACTGCACAATAGGGGCTACTTGAACCGGTGGTTTCAATATTTTTGACTTCAAACTACCCTCCTAGGGCATAAATCTTTGACATTGAACATTGCATTCCTTTAACAATTTTATAGGAGGATCAAGAGAAGAAGCGTCTAGAACAACTACAAAAGAAAGCAGAGGCCAAGGCTCTACTGGAAAAGGAGATGGAATCAATAAAGGCCCCTGTGAAGGTAGCACCTCCTCCGCCAAAGATCACACGGGCACAGATCTCACAGATGAAGGAGAAGGTTATTAGAGCAGAGCCTACTCCAGTGGTAAGTGTGACTTTTATGGTAACCATTTAACCCATTGCAGTCATTGTTATTTTATATCTGCGAGCCAAAGTATTAAACTGTTGTCATATTTACTACCGCTTCCCCTGTTTTACTTTGTTTATGATGGACACCATAGAATAAATCAAAATTTTTAGAAAACTCCATAAAATATAGTACTTACACATACTATGTATATAATGTGTATATAGTATTTTCACCCCCTCACACGCTTACACATACACACACACACCACCACACGCGCACTCACATACTCACGCACACAAATATACATTACTATTTAGATTGCTTTTAATTATTTTTCTCTTCCACTCTGGGAATGCATGTATAAATCCATAAAAAGTAAATCCGTAATTGGCAGTATGTAACAACTATATGATTTATTTTAATATTGTAAAGTGCTGTGGATTTTGTATCATTTATAAAATAAAATAAATAAAATATATGGTTGTATTATTGTAATATACTAAATTATATGAATTTTGTTTTTATATAATTTCAGCCATCTAAAGTAGTAGTGGAGGAGGCCCCACTTGAAGAGAATCTCAACAGGATACAGCTTGATGGAGAGGTGGCACAGTCTGTTGATGAAGCTATATCCTTACTCAGGTGAACACTTTATAATTTATAACTTATCATGTGGTACAGTAATATGGCTGTTAGCTTGTAATGCCAAGAGGAGAGTTGTGACTTTAGTTTAAGGTGAACATCATGAGGAAAGGTAGGTGGGGTAGTGTTTGTACCACCTTACCAACTAGCTGCTTTTCAACATCCCTTGAGGGTACCACCCTCATGTTGAAAACTGTCACCAACCACTGCATTTAACAACCAATCTTTATAGCATGCTTTGATATCAACATATTAGTGTTTTTTATCATTATTTCCAGTGACAAAGCTGAAGTGGATAGGCATCCAGAAAAACGTCTCAAAGCAGCTTACACAGCGTTTGAAGAAATCAATTTACCGAGACTGAAGGCTGAGAACCCCTCACTCAGGCTATCACAGCTCAAGCAGCTACTCAGGAAAGAGTGGCTCAAGTCTCCACAGAACCCAGTTAATCAGAGGATTTGAAATAATTGGTTGTTTATTTGTAAACTGATCCTTTAAGATATGCATTGACTTGTAGCTTTGTCTATGGGAAATAATCTGTGTGTAGTATCTGATAACCTAGGATGTATAAGCTGAGTCTTAAGGATCATTAGTGGGCTTGGCCTCATTTTGATCAGTAACTTTAGCAAACCTTATTATTTATGCCAATTTGAAAATTATGTGGCTCCAAGCCAAGGATTAATTTTGGTTGGATTTCGTTTTTTTATTTTTATTAACTGTTTTTCTATATCATGGAATTTGCATTAAAATAACCATTGTTTTCCCTATTTCGTCATTAGTTTATTAATGTATAAAAGCAGTCTTACTCAGTAGGACAATAAAAATTGTAACCCAAAAACTGTAAATATAAATTACATATTTTTTTTAATTTATTCTGGTTCATTATTATACTGCAATGGTATTCCCTTTCGACCTTCTTCAGCTTTCTTGACTTCTGTCTCGCCTAGTTTTTGTTCTAGGCCTCTCCAAGATCTTTCTTGTAGGTTTTGTCCAATATTTTCTAATGCCCAATTTTGTTTTTCTACTAGTTCCATGCTGTCACCACCACTGCATTCTACTTTCGTTTCTCGTATTTTTCCTGTAATGAGGCTGACATCTGTAGTTTCTCTGATATGGTTTATTTCACAATGGTGTCTTTTTCCTGGCAGTAACTCATCAAAATCTGTCACATGGTTTGTGAAGTAAGGTTCTCTGTTTGAGTTCAGAGCTACTTCCAACTCATATGGGTATACAATAGGTTTGTAGAAGTCCCTGTTACTGTAAAGGTCATTTTCTGGGCATGCAATCATTACGTATATGTCAATCTGTGAAAAAAAGAATACATTTGGTCATTCAACAAAATTTTGTTGTCCAAAATTCACACAAACAAATGATAGCTAGAATTTAATTCTAATGTGTGATTGCACACAGTTTCTCATGCCTGTTGAAGTAGTTTATTACTTCTCTTATAAAACTTACCTCAGGAAAATTCGCCAGTTTAGCTACATTAGGTTTCCCAACAGACACAATATAGCTCTTCTTCCCATTAATGCGACATAGCTGCTTCATGCGACTGATGATGCCCTTGGTCTGGTCTCCAGCTAGCTTGCAAACGAGGATTCCCACCACATTAGCATCCTTACATTTTTCCACAAGGAACCTTCGGCGCTTGAACCATACAGTCTCTTCCATACGCTCAACTTTGTATGAATCAGGATCTAGAAGATACCATTCTGAAGCTGTTGACAATATTGCATTGCTTATGTTATTAATTTATAAAAAAAACTTGACGAAAATAATATATACTCTGCTGGGAAGAATGATTTTTGGTTCATTCTATTGTTTTTTTATTTATTTTTTTATTTTATAGTTTTGCGCTTGACCGCAATCCCGCCTGATGGTAAGCGAAGATGTAGTCTAGGGTGTTTATTTATGAAGGGACTGAAAAATGTGTTATTATATGGTAACTATGTTTGGTTAGTTCCATGCATCTATACTTCTTGTGCAATCCTATTTTAGAGCTTGTTATATTTATGGCAAATTTTATACAACTAGTTTGTAAGTAATATTGTATAAATATGCATACCTGCTATACATATAGTATAATTAAAAACAGTCTGTCCTCTGGAACCAATGTGAATGCAGATGCAATCCTTCAGTTCTTCAACAGATATCTCCTCACCATTAGCATCCCTGAGCACTCTTCCCAAATATCTGTTAGGTTTATCTTCAATTTCCACATAAGCTACGTAACTGTGTGGGAACTGTGCATACCAGTTTTGGGCTAAGGTATCTGAAATATTAATCAAATAAGGATTTTCTAAAAAAAAAATGGATAATTGAGTTCCATGAGAGATGTAGAATGATGAGACAACCAAATAGGGGATGCCGTTTGAAGGGCATAGTTTCAACAGATGTGGCCTGTAGACTTACCCCCTTATTCATAATCGGTTTTTAAGTAAATCAGTGTAATAGTGTGCCCCATCTCACTCTTTCGATCACCAAATGTATAAAGACTTCGGAATTTTAGCTAATCAAACTTTGATAACTTCATTATGAATAAGGGGGTTAGCATCAAATACAGTCAACTCTACTTTCTGGATATTCTGGTGACCTACAAGAAAGCTGGAAACTTCTCATGTCGCCATTGCTATTTTTATATCACAGTTGATATGCAAATATTTATTAGAACAAAAATAAACAAAGTAAGTACCTTTGCAGTGTTCAAACTCAGAATCATAAAAGAGACAAAGTTTAACATTATCATCTGAAGTGAAGTTATCTTTCAAAGTGGTAATAGTGGTTTGAACATCGAGATCCCTCTTATTCAATACAATGAACTGAGGTATGTTGGTTTTTGAGAAGCATGTGTGTCCGTAGTGAACCACAGCATTTCCCTGTACGTGCATTGCTGCTACCGAGTCCACACAGCAACTGAAAAAAAAATACTATGATACAAAAGAATTCATGGCAGGTGGAGAAAAAAAATCCAACATGCTGGTCTCTGTATGTCTCAAGCCTATTCAATATTGTTAGCATTACTAAATGTGTCCTATTATAACAATTGATGTCATTGTTATTTTTGTAACTGCAAGCCAAAGTATCACAATAATCATGCATGTTACAAAAATATATACAGTGGATTTCGGGTATAACGACATGAAGGGACCACTCTATTACAGGTAAAGGTAAAGAGATACGTACACATATTTTACTAGACTCAGAGGTGTGGGCGGGTAATTGAAATATGTATGTGTTGAATACAAAGTAACGTTTATTGTGGTAGTTATATATAAACTTTCTAACGTGTGACTTTAGCGTTAGTCCGGACCGGAATGTCGAACACAAAGCTTGTAAGCTTTCGATCCGTAGAGAGAATAGTGGCGGGTGATAGCCCGCCTCTAATATGTATTTTCGGCAACTTGATTGGGCGAGCTAAGTAAGTCCCGCCCCCTGGCCAAGCAACGGCTCACATGAAACTATTGATTATCTATTGATCTAATATATACAATCCAAATAATGTTGATACTAATAATATAATTATAACATTCGGCCATCCTGACATTTTGACGCGTCCCCGCGGCGATATCGTCGGCAGTACCAACTTGCGGTTTGGGCCCATCACGATGAAGTGGGGCTGTAAAAGAAAAAAAAAAAAAGGGTCGGCAGTAAACTGAATGAAAGACTGACATATTTGTTGAAGTGGTCCTTTCACAAGGGTTTTCATCCATTAGCACAATCATTAGTTAAGTTTGTTATTATCACACGTTACTATTAATTTCTGAGGAACGACTTGTTTTTGCTGTGAGCGTGTCATAAATTTAACAAAACATTTTTACAATTGAAGAATTTTTGACATTAAAATTTTAGTATAAGCGATTGACATAGGTAATATTTTTTTAAGAACATTTTTAATCATTTTAATTTATTACCTAATTATTATAAACTTCTAAATCTTTCTTGTAATCATTTTGAAACTTTTTTTTTTTAGCTCTTTGACTGATAAATTCAATATAATTATTTTCTGTATTAATTTTGCATGTCGAATATCTGGCGAAATATGTTGCACAATTATATTTAATTTTAAGACCTATTTTACCAAATTTCAGGCAAGTAAATATATTTTATTTCAAAGACGTTTTTTTTTTGCCCTAGCATTGCCCTAGCATTTGCATAACTATTGTAGCAATGTTTTGTGTAATGATATGCACATAGCACGCAGTACTTTATTCGGCCAGATCACAAAGTATTGTCGGAGTTGGTTGCTATTTGATTTTATGTTTTTTTTTCTCATGAAATAGGTATGCTACTTGCTCGGCCGTATCACACACACAGCAAGGCGGACAGAATTAAGTTATATTGATTGCTATCAAGATGATCATAGTACACACAGTCGGAAGTATCACACAGCATGTCTAGCAGAATTAAGTTTATTGACTACCTACTATCAAGCTGCTTACAGTACACATAGTCAGAAGTATCACACAGCATGGCCGGTCTGAAGTAGGTTAGCTTACTCCTTCGGCCGTAACACACAGCATAGCATGTAGTAAGATTTGTACCACACAGTAATGGCGAAGTAGATGTAAAGATAAATACACAGTTTGAAGTAGATTTGCTTACTCCTTCGGCCGTAACACACAGCATAGCCTGGAGTTAGATTTGTACCACACAGTAATGGCGAAGTAGATGTAATAGATAATTCACATAGCGTTGCCACAATCGGTTGTATCACCCAGATTAACCGGATATTACACACAGCATAACTTGGAGTACCATTTATACCACACAGTAACAGCGAAGTAGATGGATAATAAGATAAATCACACAGCGTTGCCGCGAACGAATGGTTGTATCACTCAGAATATATAATCGGCATATTATTCGTCACCCACATATCCATTACGTCGTCTAATTACAGCCAAAGCTATATTTCTCCCCGTCTAATCTTTGATAACATTCTTACGTAGTTCGGCTATTTCGTGTCACGTAGCATAATATGTAGGTATGTAAAATTGTACAACAAGAGTAATGAGAGGATTTGGATTTTATGTAGCTAAATATTCCACTAGTTATTTGTTTACTCAATATCTTATCATCTTATAATACGAAGTACCTATACACTGCAGATTTTTTTCAGATGACACAAAGAAATACAACTTTCAAAGAATACTTAGCTACAGCTAGTATTAAAACGTATTGTTTTTTTTAATTCTCTTTAATAGGTCTCAGGTCGTCGCTATCTATTTCAAAATCTTGAGCTGGTGGAACTGTCATATATAGCTAGCTGGCATTAATGGACGTAAGAACTCGACACGCAACAACTGCATCAAACTTTTTTGTACCCGTATTGTTTATTATCATAAAGTTCTTTCATGTCAGTAATTGACTAGTCTAATTTTGCCGCCGCCTCTCTACGTTCACGAAGACTTTCCGAAGTGCTTTGATTGATATCTAATAAAGCCGACAAAAGAGAATGATTGTGGCCAAACATCTGTTGAAGAGGCGAATATTTTTTTGACTGGGTGCGGCCTGTTATTTATATCCCAAATGACATCGATCAATTTGTTATCCCAGGTGCATTCACCGTCAGATGGAGTATTTAATCCGTTAATGATTATTCGATTAACGCGCTCTACATGCCCATTAGCTCGCGATAAAATATTTCTCAGTTACAAATTCCTTAAAGTAGTGAATGCGGTACTACGGTCGGTTACAATATAACGCGTTTTGCAGTCCCAAATTGTGGTATGATATCAACATTTTTTTTATAATCTCGATGCTCCCCTTTTCACTGACTTAGCAAAAACGAACTTAGTGAAAGCGTCGACCATGAATATAACCGAAGCGGTGGTAAATTCAGAACTAGGGCCTAAACTGAATAAATAACTTTTTTTTTTATTTTGATTTTGATAACTATGTCTACTCGTATTCTTACAAACAGGCCTAGGTGGTCTAAGTGTATTGTATGCTTAGGAATCGACGCTTTTTCTATCAGGCGTAGTCCTCGCTCTACTTCCCCATAGTTGCCTTTCGCGTAGTCAACACGATTTTATATATTTTCTAATAAATCGAGTCATGTACTCAAACCAGCTTTTATATTCTTCACATTTGTCGAAATCTACGTATCCAATTTGGTCGTGGTAACGTTGCACTAAGCTCCACTTTAATGATTAAATAATTATAAATAATTTCTAATCGCGGAGTTCGTAAGTACTTATTTGTGATACCAAGGTTGTCCGTGCTCTCACGAAGTTGCTTTAAAATACTTTTTTGTCATCCTGTATTTGTAACGTAAGGGAGCAATCGCCATCATCTAAAACACCGGGTTGCGATGCGGCTGAGTGCGTCTACATATTGCAATCGGTGCCCCGCTAGATATTCTATTTATAAATCGAAATCTTGAATAAAAGACACTAATGGGCTAAACGAGGTACGAGATCTTTTTTTTCACAGTGTCGTTCTAGTGCAATGCAATCTGTTACCTACTCTATCTTGACCGGAACACCTCTTGAGTATATTCGGAACCGCTTTAAAGATTCTATAACCGCAAGTTTCAAGCTTGTTACCTGTGGTAAAATTGCTCTTCGCGAGTAGTAAATTAGTGGCGCAGTAGTGAATTGATCGCAACGAGCCGTTCGCACTGATTTAAAATACTATATCCAATCCAATTTTACTTGCATGTGTGCGCAATTAAGTTTTTACTTTTGGGTTGTAAATTGTTAACACGGGTCTACCGATAAGTTTTGTTTTTAATGACTCGAACTCGTCCCGCTGCGCGGTGCCCCATATCCACTCAACATTTTTTTGTCAAGTTATTTATTGGCTTGGCTATTTCTGTGAAACCTTTTTTTGAACTTTCTAAAATATGACTCTAATTCAATAAACTGGCGTACTTTGTGAATATTACTTGTACTTTTAAAATTAGCCACACAGTATATTTTCACTTGTCACGTGAGTGCACCTGACGATATTTGGTGCCCTAAATAATTGACACTTGTTTTCACGAAAGATTTTTTTTTAGGTTACGTTTTAAACCAACATCCGTTTGAACAAACTTGCTCTTTGCCTTCAGTAGATGAAGATGGGATGTTTATGTCGTCTAGGTACAATGTTTGTTCTGATTGTTATTAATCGTGTGCGGGGCCGGCTGAGGTGACAAAAGCAGTTTTATGGATGGATTCTTCGGATATTTTACTTTATAATAACTATGCGTAAGATCTAGAGAGATGAAAGAAAAACAATCTGCCTGCTAATTTTGCTATTTGGTCACCAGTATATAGTAAGGAGGGATAACGGTCCTGTATTGTTCGTGCATCAAGGGCACGATAGTCGATGTACAAATATCATCTCCCTTCTTCTTTACTAAGATTACTGGGCTGACGTAATTTGACAAGAATTCCCTAATGATTCCGGCCTCAATCAATTAATTTATCTTTTCATGTACAATTTCATTCTCCCTATGCGACAACCGATATGGTTTTCGATGCACTGGTTCCCGAGTTATGGTTATAAATCATCTCTATTGTTTCAATAGACCCTAGCTGAGTATTCGTCTTGGCAAACGTACCAGAGTATGTATTAAGTATGTTAAAAAAACAATGTCTTTTTATCATCTGCACTAATATCGCCTACGTCAACTGCGGAGAAATCGATAGTTACACTAGTTTTGATATATGTACTTTCTCCGTTCGTATAATGACTTTACAGTATATTAATTTTTATTGTGGCATGTTTCTGTACGCTTGATAAGTTACCGGGAGCCTATTCTATATCATTTCTCCAATATTTATAGCCGTAAGGAATGGATTTTCAGGTGATAAATAACAGTTGTAGGTATATAATAAGAGGACACCTAGTAAAGGACGTGTCACTAAAACGTCTTCCTTGTCTACGTTAACCCTTATTAGTATAACGATAGTTGTAACGGAACCAGCCGCGATTTTTATGGTTTTTTGTTGTATATCGAGATTTTCGACGTAGTCTCGTCTAACGACAATTAGTAAGGGACTATTTTCAAATGGACGAATCTTCTGTTGTTAGCAAGCAAGCCGGGTTGGTTGATAATATATAATCTATTTCTCCTAAATCTACGTCAGCGAGTTCCGCGTAGCTACTAATGTGAAGGTCGTTAACATGTAAATATTTAAATCAAATATACCCTGAGAAGGAGTTATCATTCCGCCAAAACCATCATAATAATATTAGTAGGCGTGTGGGGTTTTCGTAATTCGCGAAATTTCTTTACTGTGAATATGTTCATTTTACTACGGGTATCAAACGGGTATGTTCATTTTAATACGGGTACTCCAAGGCAGAAATTTGTCCGATCATTACGAGCTTTTTGTAGAGATGTAAAATATAGGTATATGTAGTACCTGCATAGGTTATCTTGATGAATTCGATGACTGCCAGCACGGCACGATGCGTTCTAGATGTCTGCAGTTGCGGCACTTGGTAGGACAGGTCCTTAGCTGTGTGTCCCGGTCTACGGCAGTTGAAGCAGACCCTCTGAATTGGTGCCATCCTCGACGTTGCCGCAGTCTCCCGACCACGCTGCCAGCAACTTCGTTGATTTCTCGCCTCCACTTCGTTTCTTCTGGCTTTAAACTTGCGGTAGTTCCATAGTATAGGGTTTCTTGATTTCTAGCACTATCCTCCGGAAGCCCCGAATCAGGCACGACAGGGTTCACAGGGTTGCCTTCTCCATCTTCTATCTTGCATTTCTTCACTGAGGACATTTTGTCATAGTAATAGTGGGACATTGTTTTTCCTCGGTGGCATACTCTTGTCGATTTAACTTCTTCGTCAAGGTACGTACTCATCGCTGTCGTACTTATCTTCCTTAATCCTTGTATATAGGGCATATCCAATAGCACAGTTTTATCAGATCCCACTTCTGAGATTTTACTAGACTCAGAGGTGTGGGCGGGTAATTGAAATATGTATGTGTTGAATACAAAGTAACGTTTATTGTGGTAGTTATATATAAACTTTCTAACGTGTGACTTTAGCGTTAGTCCGGACCGGAATGTCGAACACAAAGCTTGTAAGCTTTCGATCCGTAGAGAGAATAGTGGCGGGTGATAGCCCGCCTCTAATATGTATTTTCGGCAACTTGATTGGGCGAGCTAAGTAAGTCCCGCCCCCTGGCCAAGCAACGGCTCACATGAAACTATTGATTATCTATTGATCTAATATATACAATCCAAATAATGTTGATACTAATAATATAATTATAACACATATATAGTTTATATTCATTTAATTATTATTGAAAATATTTGCACACATTTATACTTATTCAAAAGTTTACTAAACCCAGTTGCTACTCAGAATATCACTTTGTAACTGAACTCCGAAACATACACACTTGCTGACCATCTATGTGGATGTAAACAAAAGATAAGAAATGTTTGTGAAAGAAAGAAATCTTTGTGTCTTTGGTGGCTGACTCCGGTCGCAATATCTGCATGGGATTTCTAGGAATTTGTTACAAATGATTCATTAAAACTGTCACTACACCCAAACTCGGTGTTACATCCAAAGTCGCTATAGCCACATGAATTTTGTACTAAAGTATGCTTTAAGAGTGTAGTCCTTGAAAACTGCCAAAACGACTGTTACGGTTTGTATGAAAAATCTTCGATATTGTACGTTTAAAAACATTTAAAAAGCATTTTACAATCTTAAAAGGTATACCTACAATGTTATCACGTTATATTTGTGAAATAATCCTTCATTTCCAACAAAAAAACTCGATAAAATCTCTCAAAACCACAAAATATACCTTTGCTGTTTGCAACATTTATAGTATTTCGAATGAATTGACTAAAATCTTAGTGGTTAAATAAAAACACAAAAGGGTTGAACCCCAACGCTACCTTTTCAGTTTTTTACAATATCAATCCATAAAATATTAAAATATTCTTTGCTTTTGCATGAAAACCGTGCGCCATTTTCCATAGTAATTACTATGGAGCGGTTGTCATATTTTGAATTTGTATAAATTCGAATGCGCGCATAAAAATCATCCACCCCGGTCCAATGAATCTGCTTCGCCAGATTCACCGACCAGCCCGATTGGCTCTCAGCCGTCCCCCTCCTCTCCCTCCGCCGACTCTCAGGCGGAGGCTGACACCCGTCCCACCCAACCCGAGGCACCCACCACTGATGCGAAGCCGACCTCGTCTTCCGAGGAGGAATTCACAGCAGTGGAGGGTAAAAAAGGCAAGCGCAAGCGAGCCAAGAAAGCCTCCGACGAGGCTGCCGCTAAGGCACCCAAAACCTCGCCCTCCCCGGTTCCTGACCCAGACGTGTCCGCTCCCATGGACACGGCTCACAGAGAACCACTAGTCATTCCCGCCCGCCCTAAGCGGCATCACCAAAATCCGCCCGGCGATCAAACCCCTCCTCCCCTGTTCATTCAGGATAAGTCCAAATGGACACTTGTTTCTGGGTGGTTTAACACCCACAAAATTAACTATACCTCTGCCCGCCCCACTGAGCATGGCATTAGGGTCACGGTGTCCACACCGGCCGACCACCGTGCCTTTACCGCCCTCCTCAAGGATAGACAAGTGTCTTTCCACACCTACGCTCTCCCTGAGGAGCGCGCGACCCGCATTGTAGTTAAAGGCATACCTGCCGAGGTTACCACCGAGGAGGTAAAGCAATCCCTCTGCGACCAGGGTATCCCTGTCCTCGCAGTCCATAGAATGATGAAAGCTCGCTCAAAGACCGTCCCCCTCAACATGGTTGTTGTCACCATGACACCCGGGGCGGCGAGCGATCGTATCCATAGTTTAAAATCAATTTGTAAACTCACAGACTGTGTGCTCGAGAAGCCACATAAAATCAATTTCCCGTCCCAATGCCATAATTGTCAACTTTATGGCCACTCCTCCAGGCACTGTTACGCACCTGCAAGGTGCGTAAAGTGCCTAGGAAAACACGGCACCAGGCAATGCGAACGCAAAGCCGAGCCCTCCCTTAACACCGAACCTCCGAGCTGCGTCCTTTGCCAGACGCAAGGGCACCCCGCTAACTATCGCGGGTGCGCTAAAGCTCCCAAGCCCAAGGCACTTCCTGCCAGGAGAAATAACTCCACGCGCACTACTGCGCCTCCTCCCGACCCCGCCCACACTATTTTGAGACCCGCCTGGGATATCAACTCCCCTAAGGAGTTCCCTCCCACTCGGACAAAGTTCACGCCCCCCGCAGTTTCACCTGCCGTCACCCAAACTCCCGCACCCACTGTGGCCCAAGCGCCCGCCCCTATGGCGGCGCAAACCACGCCCCTTCCACCCAAACCCGTCGCCGCCGCCGTTCCTAGCCAACAAAGCCGCGAAAACCCCCCGCGCAAGCGGGATCAAACTACCCCTCCACTAATCGAAGACGCGGACTTCGCTCTGGTGGAGCGTTTCTCTAGATTGTTCGACTTCGAACAAATTAGGGTACTCGCGAACGAAATTCGTGCCAACGAGGGCGACAAACATGCCCTTGCTTCCATCGGGATGCGCTATAACGCCATCCTGGAGCCCCTTTCCCTCTTTAAATGCTCCCCATAATGTATAACACGGCCCCATTGTGTAGGATCAAACCGCGCTCCCTCAAAGTAGGGTTTTTCAATGCCAATGGCTTGAGGGATCAGCGCTATGATGTGGCAGAGTTCCTGCGACTTCATAGCGTTGACATCCTCCTTGTCCAGGAGACATTCCTAAAGCCTTCTATGAGGGATCCCAAAATTGCAAACTACTTGTTAGTTCGCAACGATAGGCTCAATACTACCTTTGGTGGTACTCTCATTTATTATAAAAAGTCCCTCTATTGTTCCCCTATGGATCCGCCTCCCTCACTGAAGTGCATTGAAGCTTCGGTCTGCAGGCTCGGCATGACTGGACATGAGCCAATCATACTGGTCTCAGCTTATATTTCCCCATCGCGTGACAACACTTCCTTCAGAAGTGATCTAGAGTGCATTTTTGGTCTAGGTAACTCAGTCATTTTGGCGGGTGACCTGAACGCCAAAAATGTCCTCTGGAATTGTCAAGCTAACAACCCCAGAGGCAGAATCTTGGAAACCCTCCTTGATCCCCTCAACATCGACCTCATTGCCCCCCTTGACCCGACTCACTTTCCCCACCAACTTGACCACAGACCCGACATACTCGATGTGGCACTGTTACGTAATGTTAACTTACGTTTGCATGACGTATCAGTGCTTCGCGAGCTGACGTCTGACCACCGACCTGTGATCGTAGAGTTCACTCCACGCACAGGTCCCCCAGATCCAGGTCAACCCCCTCCTACTAAAATTGTCACCAATTGGGACAGACTGGGCGAACGCCTCAAGTCTACCGATTCGGTCCACCTTAATGGTATCCCGGATAACATCGTCACCGCTGACGAGGTTATCGGCGCGATCGACTCACTCACCACTCACGTGCAATCGGTAGTCGCCGATTGCTCTCGGACAGTGCCAGCGGAGACATTCCTCCGTTGGCAACTGCCCGATGACGTACGTGAGATGAGGAGGGAGAGGAACGCCGCCATACGGGCTTATGACTCTTTTCCATCTGAACCCAACCGCGCCCGCATGCGCGCTCTCCATCGTGCCTTTAAGGTCCGCATCAGTGAGATGCGTGACTCTAGATGGGATCAGACCCTATCTGACTTAAAACCCTCCCACCTTGCCTTTTGGCAGTTATCCCGTGCCTTTACTAAGGACACAGTAGCTCCCATGCCACCTCTCAATAGGCCCAACCTCCCGCCCGCTTTTGACGACGAGGACAAAACTGAATGCCTCGCCGAAAGTCTCGAGCTTCAATGCACGCCCAGTACCCTCCCTGTAGACCCCAGTCACTTGGAGAAAGTCAACTCTGAGGTTGAACGTAGACTCGCCCTGCCCGCGTCCGTCTATTCCCCCCCTCCACCACCACCACCAGCTGCTACTGCTGCTGCAGTACCTCCCTCAGAGGCTCAGCAGCGGAGAGTTGTTGTTGGTGATGAAGAGGAGGAGGAAGACCCTCTCCCTCCCGTAACCCCTGACGAAGTTAAATCGATCATCAGGAAGCTCCATCCGCGAAAAGCCCCGGGCTCGGACAAAATCACTAATAAAGTGATTAAGCTCTTCCCCGCCCAGCTCATATTCTTATTAACGTCCATTTTCAATGCGGCCCTAGCGTGTAACATCTTTCCACATCAGTGGAAAGAAGCTCACGTTATTGGGATCCACAAACCCGGCAAACCCCGGTCCGAGCCCTCCAGTTACCGTCCCATAAGTCTGCTCAATATATTGGGTAAGATTTATGAGAGGGTAATTCACACCCGCCTCAAGGCATATGCCGACACTCATCACCTCCTTCCTAACGAGCAGTTTGGTTTTCGAACTAAACACTCGTGTGTTCAACAAGTCCATCGTATTGTTGAACATATCTCTTATCACTTTCAAAAATCCAGTAGCATGACTGGCGTCCTGTTCTTCGATGTCGCAAAGGCATTTGACAAAGTGTGGCACAATGGTTTAATTTTTAAACTATTCACTCTAGGTGTCCCACATAGGCTCGTACTCATCTTGCGAGACTTTTTGTCAAATCGCCACTTTCGATATCGTATAACAGGCGCCCTGTCCTCCCCTCACCCCATCTGTGCCGGAGTCCCCCAGGGCTCGGTACTCTCCCCCTTATTGTTCCTATTATATACGAGCGATATCCCCATTATTAGTCAAGTACAGCTAGCTCTGTTTGCGGACGATACCGCCATCTACTGTACTGGCAGAACCACCAATGCCATTGTATCCAAACTCCAATCCGCAGCAGACGCCCTAGGCGTCTGGTGTAGGAAATGGAGGATTGAGATAAATCCCACCAAAAGTCAGGCGGTCCTATTCTGTAGGCCCGCCCGATGTAAAATCCCCCCTATCGTAAAGTCTGTCACCATGTTTGGCGAACCGATCCCTTGGGAGAGGCAAGCCAAATATCTAGGTGTCACCCTCGATGATCGATTGACCTTCGGGCCCCACATTAAAAAGGTGCGTTCGCGCGCCTTTTTCGTGATGGGACGCCTTCACTACCTTATAAATAGCAGGTCTAAGCTTGCGTTAAATCACAAGATTAGACTCTATACTGCTTGCATTCGCCCCATTTTCACCTATGCATGCGCTGTGTTCGCACACGCATCGCCGAGGCGGATCCATAGCCTTCAAGTCATTCAAAATCGTTTCATTCGCAAGGCCACGGGTGCCCCGTGGTTCATGCGCAATGAAAACCTCCACCTCGACCTGGGCCTTCCCACGGTCCGTCAATTCATGAAACGCGCCTCACGCAAATTCTTTGACACCGCGGTCAATCATTCGAATCCATTAATAGTCAAGGCGGCTACTTACACGCCATCCCGTATATCCAACGTCCGCCGGCCGAGGCATGCCCTCATCGAGCCCGATGACCCTATCACCTTAGCTCAGCTCGCAGCTTCCGAAGCTCGAACAAATACAAATACAGATGCGAATCGCGGTGACCGTTCACCTCGTTACCGACCTCGTCGTCGAGGTCACGCGCCGCGACCCTCTCTCACTCAGTCTCGTCCCCCCCTTGTTGTTGCTCGACAAGCGGCCCGAGCCGCCAATAATAATCCGCTTCCCTCTAATTAGTCGTAACTCGTTCTAATAATGAAGTCCGTCCCCTCCCCTCGGTAACAGCCCTGAGCCGAGGCTCGGCCCCAACTGGGGCACCCTCAGGCCATGTTACCTAAATCTAAACCGGTTGAGAGCTTGCTCGCCGAACTTGTCCGCGTAAGGGTACTTAGGCTAGCTTTGGGCCAGTACCTTCATGTCCATTCAAAAAAAAAAAAAAAAAAAAAAAAATCATCCAGTGTCCTCCTCGAGTCCAAAGTGAGAGCACGTCGCTTTGATGCTCGCTGAAGGTCGCCACCGTCTTGTGTCATTGACATAAAGGTAGGTCGTGACTGCTGAGGTAAAATAAAGAAAGAAAATACATTTATTGATTTATCAAGGTACGAGATTTTATTTAATTTAGGTATTTGTACTAACTTATTCAATGTTTTTACATTTCTTATTAATTATTATTATTAAAGCCCGACCGGAAATATAAGATGATACATAATAAAATTCTAAAAGGTATTTGATAGAACTCGGGATCACAAAACATGAATCTTCTCAAAATTTTGAAAACGTGTCCGCCATGTTGAACTTTTTAGACACTGCACCGATTGCTTTCAAAATCGATATTTGAGAGACCTTGGGGTCGCAAAACAAGAATATTTTCTCAGAAGTTTGAAAAAGTGTCCGCCATGTTGAACTTTTTAGATACTGGTCCGATTGCTCTCAAAATCGATATTTGAGAAACCTTGGTGTCACAAAACAAGAATCTCTTCTCTTAATTTTGAAAAAGTGTCCGCCATTTTCAACTTTTTAGATACTGAGCCGACTGCTCTCAAAATCGATATTTGAGAGACCTTGGGGTCACAAAACAAAATTCTTTTTTCAGAATTTTGAAAAAGTGTCCGCCATTTTGAACTTTTTAGATACTGGTCCGATTGCTATCAAAATCGATATTTGAGAAACCTTGGCGTCACAAAACAAGAAACTCTTCTCAAAATTTTGAAAACGTGTCCGCCATTTTGAACTTTTTAGATACTGGTCCGATTGCTCTCAAAATCGATATTTGAGAGACCTTGGGGTCACACATGGAACAATTAACCCATAGAAGCGCAATGACGTACATTTTGCTTGAAATCTATTCCGCCAATTCCCCACCACCGGCAGTGCGCTGTGATTGGCTCAGTCAAGGACACACTAAGATTTAGAGATGAGGGTGAAAATTGTATCGATATCGATACTTGTTGCACTAATATAAATGTAGGAGTATTCTAATATCAGTCGTTTGTCATGGTTTTTTACAAATATTTCTACGTTATCGTAACTAGCAAGTTTGTTTATAATAATTGTTTGCATAGTATATTTTGGTATGAATTCAGCAGTATGATGTAATCATTCTCAATAATGGCTCTATTTTGATAAAAATTGGAATGCGCGGATTTTTGGGAGTGATAAATCAATACTGGTGTTCACGACGAAAACAATATCTACCTTTTTACCTAATATGTTCTTTATTGTTATAGTTTTTAATATTCATTGTAAGTTAGGTATACAAAATATAGTAGTCAGATTCTGTAAACAATAGGTATAAACTGCACAAAACAAGTTAATTTTAAATAGAACTTTATAGAACATTCTGGAAGGTTCTGGAAAACTGTGGAAAGTTCTATAAAAGTAATTGGTATCGATAGAACTTTCAGGAACCTTCTCGAAATCTGTTCTAGAACATTGTGGAAGGTTCGAGAATAATCCCGAATATTTCAGAAAGACATAGTATACCTATCGAAAGATCTCGAACCTAGTTCAGGAAGGTTCTAGATTAAGTTCGTTTGTTTTTCATGAATATTTCCGAACATACTGGATTATTATAGGTATATTATGTTAGAGCAGGATAGCAATATTAACACGTAGTATAAAAGTAAGGCGCCTTGGCGCTACGATTCACCGGTTGAGAGCTTGCTCGCCGCATTGTCCGCGTAAAGGTGTAAAGATTCATTGAATTGTCACTTCTGTCAGTTCAAAAAAAAAAAAGTGAAGAGCTAAGATTAATTCCTTCACGAGAACTTACATAGTGAACATCTCTTAGAATATTGTGAGTAAATAGTGAATAAAGTAAACCTCCTGCTTGCTTTGAAGAGTACCTATAAGCGTATTTTACTGTTAAGCCTTCGGTAAGAACAGTCCTATGAAATTAAAGTACTCCAGAAAGAGCTACCGTCTGGAACAACTGGCATCTGTCTAAATATTTATCATGTTCGTACAATAAAATTTTAAGTAAATTAGTAGATATATATATATATCTACTAATTATAAGTAGATAAATATATATATATATATCTACTAATTTACTTAAAATTATAAATATAATTGTATTATAATTATATTATAATTATATATATATATATATATATTATTTAATATTACATTATATTAATTTAGTTATACTTACTTAGGTAAAAAAATTGGTTACTACCTATATGGTTTCAGGGGCTATTTAAGAAGATAATAATAGTAGTAATGAAACAAAGTATATAAAGTCACAATACAAGTGTATAATTTATTTTTAACTTCAACGTCATTGACTGTGTAACCAATTTTTTGAAATTAGGTACCTATGTCAGTGTCACCAGTATGACATAAAAGAGTATGAAGATACCTAGTACGTGATAATAATAAAGTTAGGAACTTACAGTACCACAGACATATTTATTTTATATTCTAATAATAAATACATCCGCGTTAAAAATATTGCAAATCCTTTTATCTTCGCTGTTATGTATTCCAGTATTAATACAATATTGTAAACTGAAACATTTTTCTCTCCGAACAAAATAAGTTTGCTAATATCGATAATTATTTTCTTAACCAAGCCCAACACTAGCGGGCAGGCGCGATCATCGAAAGAAAAGGATGAACATAGAAATATAACGGGTGAAAGTGAGATGGAGATAAATGACGTCAACGCGTGCGTCCAGTATATCTTGAGCTGTGATGAAAAATAAGTAAATTCATGTAATAAATTGTTACTAACCGATGAAAAGTGATTCCGTTTGTTTTATAACTAGAATTTCGACTGTTATTCCCACACCACTTAATTGAACAGCAAGACATTGTGAAATATTGACAAAAAGTATATGTTTGATACGTACGCGCGGATCGAGGTTTTGGTCGATACTGTACAAGGGCGCTCATGAGCAGATATAATTCAGTGACAAATCACTGACTAGTTGCGGAATCGGATTGCACGGTATTACTACTCTAGGGATTGTTCCTCGATGGGGTCACAAAACAAGAATCTTTTCTCAGAATTTTGAAAAAGTGTCCGCCATGTTGAACTTTTTAGATACTGGTCCGATTGCTCTCAAAATCGATATTTGAGAGTCATCGGGGTCACAAAATAAGAATCTATTCTCAAAATTTTGATAAAGTGTCCGCCATTTTGAACTTTTTAGATACTGGTTCGATTGCTCTCAAAATCGATATTTGAGAGTCCTCGGGGTCACAAAACAAGAATCTATTCTCAAAATTTTGATAAAGAGTCCGCCATTTTGAACTTTTTAGATACTGGTCCGATTGCTCTCAAAATCGATATTTGAGAGTCCTCGGGGTCACAAAACAACAATCTATTCTCAAAATTTTGATAAAGTGTCCGCCATTTTGAACTTTTTAGATACTGGTTCGATTTCTCTCAAAATCGATATTTGAGAGTCCTCGGGGTCACAAAACAAGAATCTATTCTCAAAATTTTGATAAAGTATCCGCCATGTTGAACTTTTTCGATACTGGTCCGATTGCTCTCAAAATCGATATTTGAGAGTCATCGGGGCCACAAAACAAGAATCTATTCTCAAAATATTGATAAAGTGTCCGCCATGTTGAACTTTTTAGATACTGGTTCGATTGCTCTCAAAATCGATATTTGAGAGTCCTCGGGGTCACAAAACAAGAATCTATTCTCAAAATTTTTATAAAGTGTCCGCCATTTTGAACTTTTAGATACTGATCCGATTGCTCTCAAAATCGATATTTGAGAGTCCTCGGGGTCACAAAACAAGAATCTATTCTCAAAATTTTGATAAAGTGTCCGCCATTTTGAACTTTTTAGATACTAGTTCGATTGCTCTCAAAATCTAGATATTGAGAGTAATCGGACCAGTATATAAAAAAATTCAACAAGGCGGATTTTTTTTTTACAATTTTGAGAATAGATTCTTGTTTTCTGAATCCGAGGACTCTCAAATATCGATTTTGAGAGCAATCGGACCAGTCTCTAAAAAGTTCAACATGGCGGACACTTTTTCAAAATTCTGAGAAAAGATTCTTGTTTTGTGACCCCGAGGACTCTCAAATATCGATTTTGAGAGCAATCGAACCAGTATCTAAAATGTTCAAAATGGCGGACACTTTTTCAAAATTTTGAGAATAGATTCTTGTTTTGTGACCCCGAGGTCTCTCAAATATCGATTTTAAAAGCAATCGGACCAGTATCTAAAAAGTTCAACATGGCGGACACTTTTTCAAAATTCTGAGAAAAGATTCTTGTTTTGTGACCCCGAGGACTCTCAAATATCGATTTTGAGAGCAATCGGACCAGTATCTTTAAAGTTCAACATGGCGGACACTATCAAAATTTTGAGAATAGATTCTTGTTTTGTGACCCCGAGGACTCTCAAATATCGATTTTGAGAGCAATCGAACCAGTATCTAAAAAGTTCAAAATGGCGGACACTTTTTCAAAATTTTGAGAATAGATTCTTGTTTTGTGACCCCGAGGTCTCTCAAATATCGATTTTAAAAGCAATCGGACCAGTATCTAAAAAGTTCAACATGGCGGACACTTTTTCAAAATTCTGAGAAAAGATTCTTGTTTTGTGACCCCGAGGACTCTCAAATATCGATTTTGAGAGCAATCGGACCAGTATCTAAAAAGTTCAACATGGCGGACACTATCAAAATTTTGAGAATAGATTCTTGTTTTGTGACCCCGAGGACTCTCAAATATCGATTTTGAGAGCAATCGAACCAGTATCTAAAAAGTTCAAAATGGAGGACACTTTATCAAAATTTTGAGAATAGATTCTTGTTTTGTGACCCCGGTGACTCTCAAATATCGATTTTGAGAGCAATCGGACCAGTATCTAGGACCAGTAATTTTGACTAACGAACATTAATTCATTTATACAGGGTGTTGTTTTGGTCGGCGACAAGCGACCCAGGAGCGGTAGTACAAAATATATATTCCCCAAAAATGGACTTAATTCCATTAAATACTGTAAATATGTTGAGAAATACCTTATTCAATTTGAAATAAAATTACCGCAAAGTATGGTTACTAGGCACGTGCACAGTCTAGAGCTAGGCGCAAGCCGCCATCGGCCCACCCCTTTACTCCCTCGTACTCCCGTTGAGTATTATGTCTACACTTTAGCTTATTACATGATTTTCAAAATTATATTTTTTTTATTTTTATTATTAAAAAAAAATAAAGTATTTTTTTTAGCACCAGTATCATTTGTATTATCGACCCTGAGTCGCTCGTCGCTGACCAAAACAACGACCTGTATACATATATAGTTTTGTAATAAATCTAAAATATTAAAAATAGTAATTGCTGAGTTTATTACCGGCATTTCTCAGCAAATGCAACTTTCCAAACCGGTATTGATGATTTGGATTTGATTTACTACCATGACTTTTTATTTCAATAGAAAAAACCAAAAAGTAAAAGACACGTAAAAATATATGGAATAGTCTATTTACAAGCTTTCATTTGATACCCATATTGTTATAATAACGAAACTTTTATTTTTAATACCCCCCCCCCCCCTATTTTTTTATTCTTAGGCGCCATATAAAAATAATATACCCTATGACACTCCCCCAGTCAAGACGAATCTAACGACACCTCATATGCCCATCAAGCCGTTTAGGCTGCAGAGCGGCACAAAGAAATAGACATACATACATACATACACTCGAAAAACATAACCCTCCTTCCGGGTCAGTCGGGTAATTAGGTACCAAAAATAGTATTCGCCATACTGTGCTCGTGCGGCGGGCGGGGCGGCGCGCGTGCAATGTCACCACACAGCATAGTACCTAGTTAACTACATTGTACGCGTGTGAAGCCGAGGCGGGTCGCTAGTAAGTTATAAGAATAATCTGTGGCAAAAATTTCAAGATTCTGGACCTTACGATCTAGCTGTGTGTGGATCAGTCATTACGCCATTTTCTCTTTGTATATACCTATATGGATTTAAGTAAGTAAAGGTAAAGTAGTTGTTAAGATTGATATAAAAATAACACAGTTAATCAATATTCTCAATAAAGAAAAATATCAAGAATGATCCGGTACTGCTTACCTAATTAGCACGAATCACGCGAACACTGTGGCTCCAACCTTTTCTATTGCCAATATTGCCATCTCTTTTACCACGGCTACTCGCAAACTGCGGGGCGGCGAGTGAATAGCTAATACATTGCGCTGTTTCTATAACATGTTTACTAATCTTACAGGCGCGAACTCGCACTGTATAAATAATTATTCCATTGCGCCGTAAATCATAGTTGTCTGTCTCAAAGCAATGTGTAATATAACTGTGAGACGCATCTGTGTAGGCAGAATGTGTCGATGTGTGAGCTCTATGAGAAATTACCACGCTCGAGGACTAGGCTCTTAAATTCAAGGGACTTCGATTTAACGGTGCTATAGGTAAATGGTTGCTACAACCAAGGTTGTAATAAATGAAATCACTGTAATTCCTTATCTACTTTTCAATCACTTTTGTTTTCACAGACTTTGAGTAGGTTAGATTCTGCAAGCTGTTGTCCAGCTTCTACCTTAATTTGGGAACCTCACACTGTTTTTAGTCAAGGCCATGATACTACAAGATAATCATCCACACCAGATGCATTATTAACTGTAAACCACACTTCTTCAAGGGTAGTGAGCAGGATCAATAGTAGGGACATTTCATATCATAGAAGTTAGAATAAAATGCCATGCTCCATTCCTATTTATTATACTATAAAGAACAAGCGGTAAATCTGTGGTTGTTTTGATACAATCATACAAAATTTAAGTAAGTATATACCTGGCATATGATGTGTCACCAAGTATGTACAAGTCAACATCAACCCGCTTCATGATTTCTTCATAAATCTTAGCACTAACACATAGCAGCTCATCAGGAAACTGAAGACATACCTATAATATTAAATGGTTTTAGCGCAAGTGGTCGTCACAATGTAAAGCTTAGCCCATTGTTTTAGCATATCAAACATACTTACACAAAACTATTATATGTTACCTGTGTGATTTAAAAATCTGTGAATATTTACCTTAGCGAAATTGTTATCCGTAATCCATTTGCACGTCTCAACTACATTAAATCGTGATATCACATCATCAAAAGTTTCCGCAGGAGTAATTCCTAACTCACGTTCTATACACACTTTCGCATCAGTTGTAAAATTTGCCATTATTATTTTTAAACATAGAAGTATGCATAGAAGAAGAATACAATTTTAAATATTGGCTGAAATTGTTGTAAATCCTAAAGTTGTAAATACACACGAAATACACACGTCGTGCTTTGTTGACTGACTTTTTTTTTTGTAGTGTCAGTGTTGCCAACTGCTAGCTTTAGCTAAAGGTGGGCGTTATAACATTCAACTATTATATTTCAATATATTTATATAATGTAATATTAAGTATTTATCTTTATTTACAACAGTCTTCTCAGTTTAAGTGTATTCCGAACCGGTGGTAAATTCAACTGTACTATATACCAATTTAACGTTCATAAGTGCCTTACTAGGGCCTAAACTGAATAAATGACTTTTTGATTTTGATTTTGAACAAATATGTACAAAATACAATCTATATATAGAAATTTTCCTCAAGTCTGCCGCTGCTTCCGATTAACGGCAAGGTTTCCAGAAGGCTGGCAGCGTTTCCTCTTTGGATAGCCAAGCTGATGCGTTGGCAGAAAAAGCTCCCCGCCCGCTGGTCTCCGGAGGTTTCGATCAAGTGCGAGCAAAACGGCGAGCTTGGGACCCCCACGGTTCCATGGTGTCGACCGCAAAAGGCATCAAAATATAATTTGGTCCAATCGATGTGTATTTTTAGAATTTTGAATTTCTGCACTGGCCGCGGCTGCCCCTGCAGCTTTACAAGTCGCATAATGAATTCTCACATCATATAAATAGGGACTAATTTTACCTACACTAAAATACAATATATATAACATTAATTTTAGTAGAGTGAAATTCGTTCATTGCAAGAATGTTAATTTCATAAAATTATAATATTCATTAATTAATTAATTTAGTCAAATAAATAAATAAATGAACGTTTATCTGTCTCTAACTTGAAAATAACAATAAAACACAAGAAAAAAGTAACAAATAAGCAGAGGCAAAAAGGCAAAAATAATAATAAAATTTCATTGCAAGGATGAATGTTATAACTATAACTACGGCATGATCCAAGAAAACACTATGGTATGTGGTTTCGTTGTTATAGTTATTTATAACATAGAACGGTTTGGGGAAGTTTGTTATTATTTCGATTGCGAAGTACTTGTGTGTGATTTACGATTAATAAACTGAGCTAGTTTTTTTTGCCAAGTTAGTGATAGTTATTTATAAAACCATATATATATATATACCATAACAGATTTTAATAACAGTTAGAAAAATATAGTTATGTACAATCATCGAAATAATAAAACTAAAGAAATGTAACTCGAGCTCAAAAATCATTCCACGCAAACTGAACCGCGGTGGGCGTTGCCAAAAAAGAGAGACGCACCGCGCTGACAGTTCGCCGGTATCATTGAGTCGATGCGTTCGTGTCGCGAGGGACTTAGAACTGTGATTATTATTGTGTTTTGCGTTGTTTACATTGTGCAAATATGCCGTCATGTGTTGTTAAGTGGTGTAGAAGCCATACAGATATGAAGAATGCTGGAATCACTTTTCATATGTGAGTAAATAAACATTTTGAAATCCTATACTTGTGACTCTGGAAAGTGTTATGCAACATGAACGCAACATGCGTATTTATTTAACACGTTTTGATATTTCACTTAAACTGTGGTGCACTAGTACCTATAATTATAAAGAGGATAGAACCTTTGTGGCATACTTTGAATATATAACTTGGAAGCGGCAAGCGCCACTTCTAGTACTGAATTCTTTCTGCCAGTTTTCGCGGGAGGCGAAGTAAACACGCACAGCACACATTTACTTACTCACGCACACTCATGCAGAAAGTTGTGTCATCTCTATGAACGCACACGCAAATAAAAGCTGACACACAAACACAAAACAAGCACACAAATAAAGAATCACTGTGTTACTCTATGGTTACGCCTTTGTTTCATCGCACACTAGCTATAAAAAAATGGTGATGGGGTGTTGTTAAGGACCGATAAAATGAATGATACTAAATGAATGGAATGGAGATTGTTCAATGTTATTTGTATTTACCTACATTAATAGCTTATAATCCTATACTAATTAATAAACGAAAGAAGTATTATTATTTTTTGTTTGTTTAAATGAATCTCTGAAACTAGCAGTCGGATTCGTAAAAATATTTCAATACTAGGAAGCTACATTATCCCCGATTGTTATATAGGCTACGTTATCCCGGGAACGCGGGTGAAACCGTAACTCTCACTCTCGTTCCCGGGGTAAAAAGTAGCATATGTACTTCTCCACGCCATAACCTATCTGCTTACCAAATTAAATCGCGATCGGTTCAGAGGTTTAGACCAGGCATTTCTTCGAAATTATTTATCGGATTGTGACCATTCTTTTTTATTGGCTTACATTTACTTCAACTAAGGGAACAGTGCAAGTTTCATTAAAATCCGTTCAGTATTTTTCAAAATTGGACTAATATGTAAGTATGACTGCCTGGCTTATTGATATGAGCTCCGGGTGTGGTATCAAAGGGAAAACATCTCAATACCTTGGTCAAATTCTAGTGCATGTAAATTCGATATGAGCTACTGCAGTGAACTATAATTACTCAATGGTAAACTCGATACTCTACTACTCGATACTCGATACACTACACTAATAAATTAAGAAAAATCTCAAAATATTTATTAGAATAAACTATTACTTTTTTAATGAAATAAATGAGATGAAATAAATGAATTTACAAGAATATGGTAGTAATGTATGTAATGTCTAGGCGTAGTAAGTATACAGGTGTTGTTTTGGTCGGCGACAAGCGATACAAAAAATACATTTCCCAAAAATAAACTTAATTCCAATAAATACTGAAAATGCGTTGAGAAATACCTTATTCAATTTGAAATAAAATTACCGCAAAGTATGGTCACTCGACACGTACACAGACTAGAGCTAGGCGCAAGCCGCCATCACCCCACCCCTTTACTCCCTCGCACTCCCGTTGAGTATTACTTCTACACTTTAGCTTATTACATGATTTTCCAAATAATATTTTTTTTATTTTTATTATTAAAATTTTTTTTTTAATATTTTTTTTAGCACTAGTATCATTTGTATTATCGACCCTGAGTCGTTCGTCGCTGACCAAAACAACGACCTGTATACCACTTTGATGGCAAACAAGTATTACGACAACAATAATTGAAAACTGTTATACAAAAAACTTAAACGATTTCAAAGTACACTAAGAAGTAATCAAATCCTGATCTGATGATAATGGGACCAAACGGGAAGTGGCAAAGAAGAATTTTCCAAATCGGTTAATAAATGACGGAGTAAGGAGGTAACAAATATTTAAAAAACAACCGAATTGAAAACGTCTTATTTTTTTGAAGTCGGTTAAAAATATACAATACAATATAAAATTCTTTATTATTTACACAAAAAACACAATATAAAAATATAAAATATACTAGTTTTAACTAAACGAAATCTTTAAATATTTACAATAAAATTATTAATTACCAACAAATATTCCAGTTTTATCTTCTAAAAACTAAAAATACCTAAATGAAAAAGTTAAATCAGCAGAAAAGCACGTGTTTCATATAACAATACCTATTCTACCAAATTGTACGGTCCGTCCGTCCGTTTATCTGTCAGTGGGCTGTGTCTCATGAACCGTTATAGGTACACCGTTGATATTTTCACAGAATATGTATTTCTATTGCCGCTATAACCATAAATAATAAAAATGAAATAAAATTAAAGGGTCACATTTGATAATCTTTTAGGGCTTTATACACAAATATGTAAATATGTCTGTATGTTTGTCGACGCATATATCCGAAACTATTAATCAGATTGTGACTATATTTTTTATTAGCTTACATTAACTTAGGGAACAGTTTTATCAAAATAGGATCAGTCCTTTTCAAGATATGGACTAATACGTGTAAGTGTGACGGCCTGGCTTATTGATACGAGCTACGAGTGTGGTGACGAAGGGAAACATCTCAAAATCTTTGTCAAATTCTAGCATGTAAGAAAAACTAAAAATAACGAAATAAAAAAGTAATTTAAAAATTCAAAAATCATAACTACTAGGGTCAAAATGATCGGAACAAATTACACTTTGAGGCAATCATCACTCCTGTGGCAAAAAGCGACCCATTCTTTTCTTAATACCCCTTCCTTCGGAAATCTAGTTTAACAAGTAATTTATTTTAATATTAATTTGAAGAAACAAATAATTTAAGTAGTAGGGGTAACTATGTACACATGAAGTAGGTACTACGTTATATAGTATATAAAATCCTTGGGTACTACTCATTACTCTATGATCTCAATCATTCACTCAAATGGTCCACGCTATGTCCCCGCACTACGCAAATCGCTCCTTGTACTACGTGTCAGCTACCTTCGTACCACCGTATTTTCTGTCGTTTACTTGTCGTAATTTATGTTATTTTATTTCGAGATAACACTAAAATACAAACATATTGTTTCGGTATAATACTCACAAATGATAGGAAACGCCATGTTCCCTCAGATTTGACGTGTCAGATCGCCTTTGCATAAGTAAACAGCACAATTTACCATTTTTTTTGGAGCTCAATCTTACGACACGGAACGATACCAAATGGTAGCGGATGTCGTTCGAACTAGTTTTTATAAACGCATATGGCCATATGGCCAATGTACTTTGGCAGAGGGGGTCGCCTGTGTTTGGCGACTCCCTATATATTGGATACTCAAAGGTGGCATAGCGTGCCAGCCGCCATTTTAGTTTTTTTTCAATAAAATAACCTTATTCGACTTTTGTCCCGTTTTGACGTCGGATGTCAAAGAAAAACAAAAGTCAAATAAGGTTATAATAATATTGTTTTAAGAGCTTGTGGTTCGCCCTCTGATCTGACCTTAACGCGACCCATCACTCTATAATTCGTATGTAAAAACCATAAACTGATTAAAATACTTCTTAATTTTAGATCCATACAATTATAAACACATAAAGAAATATTTTAATCCAAAAAGCACATCACAAACTTTTAAATGAATATAATAGAGTGGTATAGTTAAATTACAACTAATTAATACAACTTATATGCATAGTGCAAATATACGATACTTTATCCTCTTACAATCAATGCATAACATCGTCCACGCATCTCGCACTGCAGCAGGAGTACGAACCAATTAGCCACAGATATTAAAAAAAGTAGTCTGTGCAATTAGCATTATCTGTCTCGCCGAGAACCAATCATCGCGCTTGCCGGAATACAACGCGTTAGGCAAGCGCAGCTAATTGGCTTATTTGCATGTGTGTTCTTTCGTTCGAATACTAGAGACAGTGTTCGCAACCGTACGATAATTATCGTACATGTGCGATAATTTCATAACTACGTACGATGTACGATGGTACACGACTATCGTACGCAGATTGTACGATAATTTCCATTCTGATGAAAAATTTGATGATTACACAGATAGCCAATAGCCCAATAGCATTTACATTTATTTTTTAGTGTCAGCACTATCTATTGGCTCATTTCTTTCTTAGGAACATATTAGAAACACATGCTATTGCTTCATGGCGCAATCTGGCTAATGTCTTCCAATCAGCAATCGATATCGATATCGTCGTTCGATGTGGTGGAGTGTTGGCAGTTATTGTCTTTTCGAATGTGTATATAAAATATTAAGTTTCATTAATATTTGTGTATTCTGTTCTCGCAAATATAGAATCTATTCAGTTAAACTTTTAAAAAATATGCTTGTTTTCATGTGTCTCTATCCTTTAAAATTATTTTCTTCTTTATAAATTCGAGATGTTGGCGCGAACTGTTTTTCATTTAAAAAACAAGTTTACAAGATTTAAACTATAAAGTATTTGCAACATATTATTGCCACGTTTCATATGATTTTTTAAAGTATTTTAGCCATTTTCCTGATGGATACGATAATTTTGATCCATATACGAGCATATACGATAATTTTACGGCCCTGGTACGATAGCTGCCTGGCTTCAGGTTGTGAACACTGACTAGAGATATTTTGTCAATGTAGTGAAGTGTGGAGCCGAATTTCGCGTTGATTTTGTTCACAATTACGCTTCCTTAGTTCTATTATTTCGATGTGTACAATGCATTAAATAAATATAACAATTTCGCCCACCAATACCCATGCTTCTTCAACAACTTTACTGCTCTCTAAGGCCATTCCAGGCCATTCTCAGTTCAGTCCCAAGTTCTTCAGTACACAATTTTCAATAAAAATGTTATTGTTCGATTTATTCTTTTATTTGGCTAGGCATATACCTATTTATAGACAAAGAAGGGAGAAAAAAGTCTCTCACAGCAAGTTTAACATAGTTTATTCAAAAAATGATTAAAAATAAATAATTTAATTAGCATAACCTAATAACCCTCATCGCTGACAGAGATGGTATACCCAGGATAAGCAGCTTTGATTAAAGCAGCAGCAACCTCGTGGTCTGCCTTACCATAGCCTTGGGAGTATCCGTAAATGTGGAGTTTCTTATTGTCTGGTTCATGGGATATTCTTCCACCACCCAAAGGCTCACAGTCAAGTGGTAGAAGCTTTGCTTGTACCTAAAATAAGGTGAACAAGATTGATGTAAAACAGAATGTATTTAGAATAATTAGAATATTAGAGTCACTTTTCATAAGTGCCAGCGAAGGTCTATTTGAATAAATGATTTTGAATATTGAATGATCCCATATTGGTGAATACACTTTGATCACATGGACTCTCACTACAACAAGTGAATGTTCAAGTATAAGCAGATAAGGCTTTTTAAGGAAATAGCAAAAAGGTTAGTCGACATCACAGGAGACCGAAGAGCTGGCAGCTACCTCGGACAAAGAATTAGTCTAGCTATTCAAAGGGGGAACGCTGCCAGTATCTTCGGAACCTTGCCTACAGGGACTCCTTTTAGTAATATATTTTAGTCATTATATTATATTTTTTAAGGTTTTTAGTTTTAGGTTCATTGTTCTTGTAAATATTTAGTATTTTAAAGACTGGTAGCATTCTATGTTATTTTTTAAACTATACGTAGTTGATTATATCTATTTAGTTCATATTTATGATTAATGTAATATAATAAAGTTTTGTTATTTATTATGATAAAAAACATTAAACATTACTTAAGCAGATATTGTAGACAGTAAAAAATAAAATAAGAGAATTAGGTTACGAAGAATTATTTCAGTCACTGGGAGATTTCCTGTTAGAAAAACAATACAAAAAATAAATATTTCTTTCACAGTAATAGTTGGTTAATTTGTACATTGACGTCCATTAACCTGGGAGTTCATATGTTCTTTTCAGGTGTCTCAAAAAAAAAGGGGGGGGGGGTGCTCGACTTTTCCTTCACAGGGGGGTTCTACATCTACCCCTCACACATCCCCCTTCCCTCCCGCCCCTTAAATCCACATCAATGTACATTCCTACTAATTAATTACATACTTAAATATATAATTAGCACCCTTAAATAATACCTCATCATAGATATCCGAATGGTAATCACATCTCTTGTACCCCCTGACTATAGTTGTTGAAGGTTCTTCATTACCCTGAGCTTTGTCATAAACCTTTATCAATATGTATTTGAATACTCCCGACGGATCTATGTCCACTTTTGGTACAGCATCCAGGGATGTTGTTGACATGTTTCTCGTGTAGGGTTTCAATGTTGAACCTGTAATTTATTTTCTTTGTTAAAAACTAGTAAATAATTATTTTTTATACTACTTACTCGGTAAACAAGCATTCAGTCCGCCTGATGGTAAGCGGTTACCGTAAGCTGTGGTTTAAATGTTAAAGAAAGAGGTTATATAAATACTCTGTTGTTTTCTAACCTAATAATACTCACCATTGAACGCAAATTTAAACTGATTAACTAAACGTAGTGATACTTTTAAACTAAAAGAAGTTACGATGAACATCCGTCTCAGTCAGAGATAATAAAATGATAATAAAATTTGTATTAGAAATTAGAGATGGGTAGTTATTCTAATAACTAGCCAAAAAGCGGCTATTCACAAAATAGCCACGGCTATGTTATCTAACAACACGATAATTAGCTATTGGCTACTGCCTTGCCTAGCTTGAAAGAATGAGGAGTTTTCTACCTGTCTAACTGTTGATAATTCGAACCAAACTTGCACGACCTTAAGTGCACGATTTGACAGGTATTTTGACCATAGAGGTATCATAAGAAATCCTCCTCATTACGAGAAGTTTACGTCACACACAGCGGGTAGCCGCCTAGCCGCCACAGGTCACTAGCCGGTAGCTGGCCGGCTAGCCAAAGCCATTCTACCCGTCACTAGCCGGTAGCTGGCCGGCTAGCCAAAGCCAATCTAGTCGAGTAGCCGGTAGCTGTGTGTGCGTGCTTACTGCGAAACTGAGTAGTGCGATTTCCGAAAGTGGGAAATTCGAGTGCATGTCGATATTATTACTTCGATTTTGAAACGAATTCAAACCAATTTTTTTAAATTAAATCAAATTTCAATTAGTCTATAATATAATTGGGTTTAAATAAATCGTTTTAATCATCTGAAGCAGCGCGACAACTATGGTTTACTTGCCTACAACTAAAGACTGAGTCGATGTACTGTGAAAGCTTTTAGTTCATATTCATATACAGGAAAAAAAAAAAACAGTCAAATTTTGCCAAATTAAACTTAAACGAGTTTTATGAAAAACTTATTTTTTATTTTTATATGTCTAAGTACAAAAAAATTAAGTTATCGGTACCGAAAGATGTCTAAATTGAAACTTTTTTTATGGTGAATGCGCAGCGGGCGGCCGCAGCGGGGGCAGCGGAACGTGGCCCCTACTATCACCTGTGCGCGGTTTATTTATCAGTTTCGAAAATGTCTAGCATTTTAAAGTTTTGGCTGTGACCTGTAGTTATTTGAAGAGTAATTCCAATTATTCCTTCATGATTTCATGGGCTTGAGACCATCAAAATGCAAAAAATAAAGCATTATCAATTAAATTAAGGCACTTATAAAAAAAAAACATAATAAAAAAAAAAATAAAAAATTACTTAATGGTTTATGCATAGTAGGTACTTCTGCATTAAGGCGTATTAAAAAAAAAAGGAATCAACTAAGTATTATTATCAGTCAAAAATAACCTATCACTAAACTTGTTAATTAAAAATAATTGCTTACCCCCACTAATCACTGTATTGTAATAATTGTTCAAAATAAAGTCCTCCTATTGAAAGGCATAAACGTGCACGTTTGAATAAATGGCCATTTAGTTCAGAACACTAGTGTAACTTTTCACTTCATGAAAGGCGTTCATTATTTTTAACTTTAAGTCGTTTAAATTCGTTCGTCTAGGACGTACCGCATCGTAGGTACCGGCTCTTGGATCTCGCTCAAAGAAATCAAAAATTGTTTCTTGGACTTCGACCGCCAGTCGAAGTCTGCCAGACCCTTGTGCGTGATTCGGGGTCCTGAACTGCCCGTGATCAAGCAGCCTTCAGTGGCTGCTAAAATGGTATTTTCATTAGGGACCGCGGGGCTACGGATCCCATGGGCTTGCATACGAGGTATGCTCTCACTGACATATATTCGTCGTAATAAACTCGCACCATTAAGACATCGTGTCGTGATCGGACGGTGTAGGTATGTACGAAACACGCGCGGCGCGGTCCTTGCGCGGAAACGATACGAACGTAACGACTTACGCGGCGCGTGGGCATACTGTAGTCTTTGGAGCACCGGCCGGCCAGGAAGGCCGGGAGGGAGTTTCACCCCCCTCCGACACCCGCCGCGCGGCCGACGGCCGCTACACGCTCTCATTGATATGATTACGAATAGAATGTCTATATTTGTCTGTTTTCAAGTAAAGTAGAAAAAAAAGTATTTAATAAATAATGGAAATGTGTTCTATTACTGATTCTGAACCACCAAAAAAAATATCCGTACTGAGTAAAAGGTTTTCCTGTATAGAGATGACGTTATTGTTGATTTTACAGTAACATCACCAATAACATCTTTATATATGGATATAAACTAAAAGCTTTCACGGTACATAGACTCAGTCTTTAGTTGTAGGCAAGTAAACCATAGATGTCGCGCTGCTTCAGATGATTATAACGATTTATTTAAACTCAATTATATTACAGACTAGCTGAAATTAAATTTAAATTTATAAAATAGGTTTGAATTCGTTTCAAATTCGAAATAATAATAACGACATGCACTCGAATTTTACACTTTCGGGACTCGCACGTTTCGCAGTTTCACAGTAAGCGCAGGCACACACAGCTACCGGCTACTCGGCTAGATTGGCTTTGGCTAGCCGGCCAGCTACCAGCTAGTGGCGGCTGGAATGGCTTTGGATAGCCGGCCTGCTACCCGCTAGTGGCGGCTAGTGACCTGTGGCGGCTAGGCGGCTACCCGCTGTGTGTGACGTAAACTTCTCGTAATGACGAGGATTTCTTATGATACCTCTATGGTCAAAATACCTGTCACTTAAGGTTCAAATCGGTTCGAATTATCAACAGTTAGACAGGTAAGAAAACTCCACATTCTTTCTAGCTAGCCAGTAGCCATCCAGTAGCTAATAGCCAATTATCGTGTTGACAGATAACGTAGCCGTGGCTATTTTGTGAATAGCTACGCATCTCTACTTTTTTCATTCAAATCAAAAGCTATGGCGGACTTTTTGGCGGGAACTTGCAGAGTGACGTTGCTTTTTCATTTTTATTTTCATAAATTCGTGTATTATGAGTTTTATTGCATATAATCGGTGGTATTTTATCCAATACATGTGCACCAGTGAAGTGAAATGAAATGAATTATGTGTATCGTGGCTTTTCAAGATGTCTCTAGAAGTCCGTGAAAAGTGTTAGTACAATGACCACCATTGTACTAAAACATGACTATTATGGACGGTGACTGACTGAGGGCTATGTGAAAGTGATTCATTGTGACTAGAACTTATAATATTACTTGAAATTGGCAAAATACACAAGCCGTGTGACGCCATTGAAGAAAAAAAAAAAAGCTATGGCCATGATCTATGACCATATCTCTACTTAGTTTGTGGCTATGTCAGGCAACATTTAAAAAAAAAATATATATGTTTTGTGGCTTAAAGGTCTTAGTAACCAGGCCATAAAATCCCAAAAAAAAAAAAATATATGTTTTCGTTTCTTTCGTGTTGTAAAATATTCGGGATTTGATATTATATGTGCAAATAATGAATCCTGGGTCTAATAAAATGGATTCAAATCACACTGGTAGGTGGTATCAAATGTATTACACACATGACCTAACTAAAATGGGGGCATCTTAGTCTAAAATTATTTTTCAAGGTTACTTGATTTGGGAGCTGGGTGTGATGCTGGGGCAGGCAGGAGATGGATCCCGTGGTATTTTTGATATCATTTTCTGAATTTGTGTACCAATAGCGAATAATAAAGTAGGTAGATGGTAGGTAGGCATTTTTTCGTTTCCCACCTCCCACTCAATTTTTTGACAGCTATTAAGTATTTTTTTTATAACTATCTTTTTAATAACTGAAACCCCCAATTCAATGCTGGGTACACTGAATTTGATTAGTTTTTTAATTTTTTAGGCATGTGGGTGAGCTTCTTCACAACGGCGGGAATACCGTCGGACGTGGCGGCCACATACGCCCTGACGTTCACGGAGAATAGAATACAGACGGACATGCTGCTGGACCTCAATAAGGAGTACCTGAGGGACATGGGCATCACTAGGATGGGTGATGTCATTGCTATTCTGCGGTAAGATACTGGCAATAGTTGCAGCAAACAAATTACTCAGAATTCAGGTGGTGCATCTGATGGTACATTATGTGCATGATCTGGGTGCAGCGCTGAGGAATATGCTAGAGCTGTGACTGTGTGTGTGTGTGTGTCAGCACTACACTGCAGGTGTGTCAATGGCGGGGGGAGGTGTACTGCTACCAATCTCTACAAAGCCTTGGAAGGTAACTGTCGCTCAAGTGCAAGCACCTATTATTGTGAACCATTTTGTTTCCTCACAATGTTTTCCGTTACCGCAAGCTCAAGCTTATTGTGGGATACAAAACCTTTTTGGCAATGGCATCCAACCTCACTACTCCTGAGCTATCAGGGTTCTAATACAAGGTATCATTGCTCCAAAAAGTAAAAAATCGCCAATTAATGATATTTACTTTTTATATATAATCAATGTCTACAGATGTCTAATAATGAATGTATTGCTTGTACATGATGAATTTATTATTTATTGCAGTCATGCTAAGCAAGTCCATGAGAGCACAGCACGGGACAGAGTGCTAAGCTCGGCAGTCAGCATCAAAGTGCCCGTGGCCGCTGTCACTGGACGCTCCACAGCTTCGCAGCCTTCCTCACGTTAGTATCACTAGATTTTAAAATAAGAATAATAATGTTGTGTTTTCTTTGACGTGTATTGTTATCTTTGTCGAACATCCTTAATTGTGATTTTCGCTCTCGCTCAGTCTCAGTATACGGAGAGTTTCTCAAACTTTCAAGGACGCGTTATAGACTTAAGCAAAGTGGTTTTAATGGAGGTTGACATTTCCGATGTACCAAGGGGCATTCACTATTTCCCTCAGTACCTTGTTCTGGAAGCGTTGGATGATCAAAATATTGCTTTGTTTGGTGCAGCCTCATAGCTGTATACCATAAGTCCATACTGGCATAAGGACTTGTTTATATAATACAAGTTTATTGTGTATTGACAGCTTAGAGTGTTTTCTAAGCAGCCAATACATTATTTTATACCATAAGTCGTAGGTATAATTCGTTGGATTTTCTTCTTGACGTGAGCTTTCCAGCGTAGCTTTACATCAATATCGTCATGCCGAGATATTTAGCTGTATTCTCATATGGGATTTGTTTGCAATATAAATATAGGCTGGAGAATACTTGTGTTTCATATTACTAAAGTCTATGTGAATAGATTTGGATTCATTTAGTTAATTCTCCATTTTTTGTCCAGTTATAAACTTGATCATTAGCTGTTTGAACCTTCTCACCTGCCTCCTTGTGGCTATTCCCTGTAGCCATTATTTTATTTTATTTTTATTAAGACAAAATTATGGCAGTATCGTCAGCAAAGGTAGCGATGGTGTTGTTTTCAAGTTCAGGATTATCACAGGTGTATAAAAAATACAGGACCGGACCCAATACACCACCTTGTGGTACACCAGCTCTTATTTCTTTCAGTTCAGAGTAGGCATTTTTTTGCCTTATTCAATATAAACTAGATTAACTTTCCCCATATTTAAAAGTTTGAGAACCGTCGACGGCAGAAATGACGTAGGGTTGTGTCCCCTGTGTCTCGGAATGTCATACCTGATATAATTATACCATGCTATGGATATTGTTTTGACATTGTTTATTGTTGACAGCTGCAAGTCGTATTTTGGAACACTACACACGAAACCCTCAAGTGCAGGAACCCACTGTAGCAGTCAAGAGGAAATCAAACGACAACATCGGGTAATGACGGCATTTCTCAAATCTTATGTTGAAGGGGATTGATTCAGGAATTTTTGTATAAACAAAAATAGACTATTGAATTGTATTAGCAAAGTCATGCACAAGGTAGAACAATACAAAAACACCTGTTAACACAATAACAGGTGTTTTAACAAGACTAGGGAGTGGAAGTACTGATTTTAATGAACAACTTTAAAATGGGACCAACTTTGAAATGATGAGATGTATATTGATCCCTGCAAGTGCATCGATCAATTATTTCCTTGCTTTGGTCAATTATTAAACAATACAGAGAGAATCAAAACTGTTATTGTTTTAAATGTCGAATGTTGTGGGTTCGAATCCTACAAGAAACTTGAGTTTGCACACATCAAAAGACACCATGGTGCTAGTTGGGTACTTTGTAGTACCCACTCGGCTGTCTACATTAAGATGAAGTGAGAAGAGTAAGTATTTATTCTTATTACCTTTGGCCACATCACTTACCATGGAAGAGATTGTGGTCAAACAGCAAATAATGCTTTTATACTACATATCCTTACTATTTTAATATTATAAACGCGAAAGTTTGTATGTATGGATGTTTGTTACTCTTTCACGCAAACACTACTGAACGGATTTGGATGAAATTTGGCACACAGATAGAATATGTTCTGGATTAAACCATAGGATACTTTTTATCCCGGGACAACATACGATCCCTCGGAAATGTGGATGAAACCACGCGGGACAGCTAGTATACTAATATTGTAAAGCTGAAGAGTGTGTATGTTTGAACTAGCAAATCCAGTTCCGAGTGTGAGTATAGTGTTATAATAATTGTAACCAGTATAATAGTGTTTATGTCTTCTGTACAGGTCCATCGACAGAGAAGATATCGACACACACTTGAAGAAAGCTCGTCTTATCAGGTTCACGTCGCCGCCCAAATCATCCGTCAAAGAAGGTAAAGGTTTATTAAAATTATTCACTAATCTCATAATTCGGTATGTAAGGTTGCATCTCTGAAGTGTATAATTGAAAGTGGACTGCACGTCCATCTGACTACTTACTCATATCATGAACGTGAAAGTATGTTCGAGCTAGAAGTACTGAACGGATTTGGATGATATTCACATAGATTATAGACGCAGAAGATGCTGGCATATAATAGATGCTTTTATCACAGTCTATAAAACCATACAGTCCTCCGACGCCTTTGATCTCGTCGAAAATGCCGACAACGTCTAGACAGTATCGCGATGGCCATATAAAGTATGCCGTTTCCCGAGCTACTAACATCGTTTTGTTAGCAGGTCGGGAGCGGCTTTCCCGCATCTCGCACGATTGCCCTGTCTAGACGTTTTCGTCGAACGACTGTATGGTTTTATAGACTGTGCTTTTATTCTGGGTAAATATTTGACCCTAGGGTTGAATGCTGGTATATAAGTTATTAACATAAGTTTGTTTATTTCAGTTACATCTCACAAAGCAGTGTTCACCACAAACAAAACTGTATTCTCACGACTGGGTAATTCAGAGACAGTCAAAACTGTGCCTATTAAAGAACCGGTCAAGACAATTTACGCGAGACTCGGGTCCAAAGCCGAAAAGCCTGGTTCCGTAGCAGACAAACCTAACATAACTACAAAGTCTGGCTTAAAAGCTGAAAAGCCTGGACCCAAAGCTGAAGGCTTAGTCATACCAATTGATAAGGACGCTCTCAAATATGAAGGTATACTAAAGAGCGCACCAGTTGTAAAGAAAGTTGTAACGGTAACAACCTCAAAGAATAACGTTAGAAAGATTGCAATGGCATGTACAATGCGAGCTGATGAAACACCTATGAGTGTTAAAGAGAAGCTATCCATCCCCAAAGCCAAATCAGTTAAATTCAACAATCAGGTACAATATAAGGAAATAGAAACAAACCAGATGCCAAAGATTCCACCGAAATTCACACCGGTTTTCAATAAACCAGAAAGGAGATTGTCTATGCCAATGCCAATGCCTGAAAAAGATAGTGTCAAGGCTAGACTAGGAGCGAAGAATACAAATAATTTAACTATTACCAGAAATGTTTTCAACAGGTTGGGTGTTTGATCCGATATTAGTGTTGTGTTGAATATCAAAGTTGTGGTGACCACTTTGCTGATTGGCAGGACTATTAAGTGAGTGTGGTGGTTCAAGTTGTGTACTTTGTTAGGTACAAGTGATATAAGTGATCCTTTGTAGGATGGTGAATTAATGACAAGTTATGTTGAAGACAACATGTGACTTTAAAATTTTGATGTTAATAATATTATGTTTATGATGTGGTAAATTGAAAAATTGGTTGTAAATTGCACTAAATTAATTTAATCACATCACATCTCTTACAAACATTATTGAAAAAGGATAGATTATATTTAAAACTGTCATATTTGCCGTCTGAATTTGCGGGTATTTAGACGTAACCGCGATAGATGGCGACTTTTATATTGAAAACTAGCATGGGACTAACTTGACAGGACTAAATTTCTTACATCCTTTTCTTATGTTCTTTATCAGAAAGAGATATAGTGAGACTAAATGAGTTTAGTTGTAAACAACAGAATCATTTATATTGTGTAGAATGTAAATAGTTGAAAAATTATTAATAGGTACTTGTTACATTTTGACATCACATCTTTTTAATTCGGCACCATTTGAGAAGATATTGTATTTGATATTTTCTTAATTTATCAATGACTGTGTATATTACCAGTACCATACCAATCACAGGTAAATGGAATATAAAAAAAACTTATAAAAATGAGAATCTCTAAAATTGTGAGGGTATCTTAGCGACAACCATCTTGTTCTTAGTTCAACCACCATTGTACTAAAACATGACTTTTATGGACAGTGACTGACTGAGGACTATGTGAACGTGATTTATTGTGACTAGAACTTATAATATAACTGGAAAATGGCAAAACACACAAGCCGTGTGAAGCCAACAAAAAAAAAGAAAAAAAAAAAGAGACTTTCGATTTGTAACTTATACAGATTCATAACTCTTCTTTGAATATGGGCTAACATTACTATTAGACTTACAAATACTAATTTCCTTTTCTGTGCAAAAGAAATGTAAAATACATTTTCAGAATGTAAAGTTTTGCTCTTGTACAAGTTTAAGCCATTTTTAGCTAACCAACGTATTATATTATGTTTTTTCTAAGTTTAGAATGCATCTAGTGTTTATACTTTTATATCTGTTTGACTGTGCTTTTATACTATTAGTGGTAGCTCTATTAATTTAACGTTGTGTAAGAGTTACTTACTATCAGGGTTGCCATCCGTCCGGGTTTCCCAGATTTGTCCTAGTTTAGAGGGCGTCCGGGGTTTAATTTTTTGTCCGGGTTTGAAAGTTTCCAAGTCATAACGATTAAAACTATTTTTTTGTACTGAGTAATTAAAAAAAAAACCACTGTTTGCATGCCTGGGTTCCAAGTTCCAAAATCCGGAGCTTTCACGCTTCTTGTCCTGGTTGCCAGATTTTAGAGATGGCAACCCTTTACCTACAATTACTTACAATTATTATTTATTATTATCAACTCTAACTTGAGTGCATCATGCTTTAGTTGACCACGCGTTCTCGCCTCAGTACGTAATGTAAATATTTTACTTAATATTAACAATTGACTGATTCAAATTAGTTTTGTATTTTGCTGCTTTACTTCCATGACTTGTTAAGTTTGATTTAATATATCCGGTGTCTATGAATCTAGTCTTATACTGCATAAAGTATTTTTAAAGAAATGGATCCAGCATTATTGTCCATTTAGTAGATCAACAGTTTAGTTGATATTTTAAAAAGTTATAAGCCATTTTTAGAGTTCCGTACTCCTCCGGTCTCCGCTGTCCATCTGTCTGTCAGTGGGCTGTATCTCATGAACGGTAATAGCTAGACAGCTGACATTTTCAGAGAATATCTATTACTATTGCCGCTTTAACAAAAAATAATAAAAATCAAATAAAAATTAATAATTAAAGGGGGCGCTCATACAAGAAACTTTTTTTTGTTGGCGTTTTTTGTTTCATAGCAAAGTTGACTTAGTTAATTTTGTACGGAACCCTCCGTGTGCGAGTCTGACTCGCAATTGGCCGGTTTTTAAAGATTACTGGTGGCGGTAGGTACCGAAGGACCAGCGGGGTTACTGAACTGAACTTGAATTTGGCTCCAATTTATCCGGAGTTCTGTAATATTTGGACCTCATGCGGGGTCCTTGGGTTCTTGGCGAAGCAATGGATGCCTATCTTGAGTTGTTTCATAATCAAGTGTCCATTTTGAATTTATGGTTCAATGTACAATATATAATGTATCAAATATAAGTATATCAAATCGTCAAGAGCTAGACATCGCCACATGTTTTACATACAATATCCCAGCAATAAAACAAAGTCGAGGAAGGATCGATTGTTTGCTGGACTAGGATTATTACTTATTTACTGATAGTACAAATTCTTTTGCTTTCTTTGACATTTGTATTAATTTCAAGGTTCGTTCACATTGGACCAGCATTTAGAACAGGCAAGACTATTAAATGTATAGTCTGAACCTGAACCTTAGAAATGTTACTATACTTCGCTTTGCTGTGTGAACGATGATTCTATTAATTACCTCTACCCTCGATACCATTAATATTATATAAAAGTTGGTGTGTATTATGTTAATTATTATGAACGAATTTTGATGTTTGCAACATAGCATTGGTATGACTGAGAGGTAGAAGATAATAGCTTAATAATTCTTACGCAGTGACATTTTGTTTGGTAGTTATCGTGTGATTTTATTATAAAACTATCTTTCTAATTTTCTACGCAACTTTCTTATTTTTTCCGTAAGTACCTTCTCCAGAGAACATAACCATAACCTTAGGTAGAAAATTAAAAAAAAAAATGATATCGGTAGTCGTTCAAAAATTACGGCGTGATTAAGGGAAATAGGGATTCATTTTTATACATAGAGATATTTTTTTCAGTCCTATTAAATGGCCCAAATTTCCTCTGATAGTATGGTGTACGGTGTTACACACACGAGGGCTAATTGATAGGTCTCCGAATCGAACCAAAAAAAACACATGAACGCCGTGTAAATATTTATATGACACTGCCATTACCTTTCGTCATGCTCACAGCTTCACGACAAGGACAACATCTTTATTTGACAAAGATGAGAGTATCATTTTTAGCCCTCGTACGGCATTTTACCTACATTTTCCTGAGCAGCGTCGCTTCTGGTCGCGTTGAATTTTGTGGTAATATTCACCACATAAAAGTGGTGAAGTAGATATGTAACAGGGTGTTTATTCATAATGTACAATTGTATTTTAGTCGTTCAAGCTAGGTATCGACGCGCGCGCACTTCATTTCAAGGCACGTTGTCTTGTACAGTCGCCCTGGGACATTCCTCACACACTAATGCCCGGTTCCTATAAACAAAAACGAATCGTTTTGCTTACCAATTACATCATTTCGTAAGCAAATTTTACCTGTGATAGCTACTTTCATATGGGAGGGTGATAGCTACTTTCATATGGGAGGGTCTGCTATGCAAAGCTTTGAGGTCTGTGCTTCATTATTAGTAAAGATATAAGAGTTTTAATTTTATCCGTTAACGGTTCGTAAATTATAGGAATCGGCCATAAGTTAATTCTATGAAAATAATAATGTTCAAATTGGTAAAAAATACTGATTTTGATATCTTTATGTTTCTTGCAGCTTTGAAGCTCGTAGGTACAAAGAAAATCAATGTTCTTGCTTTCGTCAGTAATATGTGGTATGTTCTAATACCTAGTACTGAATGAGGAGTTTTCTTATGATACCTCTATGGTCAAAATACATGTCAAATCGTTAAGGTTCAAATTGGTTCGAATTATTAACAGTTTGACAGCAGTGGCGTGCATTCCATATAGGCAAATAAGCAATGCTTACCTCATAAGATTCAATAATATGATATATTGATTCAATTAAACTACATAATCATTTTAAATAAAAATTCTAACCTAACATTCAATACAACATTTCAAACTTTGCTGCGCAGGCACACGCGAGTTCGTGTAACAAATTCACGCACACTAAAACGATTTCGGCATATGCATACACGCACACACACTTCTTTAGGATAATACGACGAAAGCATAAATCACGTTTTTACTATGCGTAGCACACTGACATTTGACATTCGCGATTTATGGACCAAAAGTAACCATACCTACTCTGTTGTGACACTAGTAACCCAGCCAAATTAAAAAAACTACAGTTTACCAACGTTAGAGCAACTCAAATATAACTTCGCAATTTATTTGTATTGTTTTGTTTTTTTTTTGTTTGGCTGGTATTGCAAAGGGTTACCGTATTTTGAAAAAAATTATTATCGATAGATTCAAATCGAAGTGACTGATATCGATTAAAAAAAAATATATACAAGGTCGATCCTTAGAAAATCAATATTTATATTTTATTATGATATAAAATATATTTCTTAGTTAATTAGTAGCAAACAATATTTTTATAAATGCACTGTTTAACTCACGATCACTAATAATAATTACACGAATATCGTTATTCGATTAAACTTACACTGTCGAGATTTTTAGAAAAACAACGATTTAGACGCCCTCCCATCGATTTCGGCATTGATGAGAGAGAAAGAGAGTAACTTGTGCTAATTTATTCAAAAAATCGATCGATTCAACCGAGGCTGGAAACCCTAGTTTAGCTTTTTTTTTATATTTGTTCATGACCATGGACACAAAGTCCTTCAGTCGCATACATTTTATTTATAATATCACTTTCATATAGTCCGCACATTAACTTTTACATAGTCCGCATTATCAGTCACCGTTCAGTCGTGTTTTAGTAAAATGGTGGTCACTGTACTAAAACTTTTCACGAACTTTTTGAGACAACTTGTAAAATCACGATACACATAATTCATTTCATTTCACTAGTGCACGTGGATTGATTGATGATTTATTGGATAAAATACCACCGATAATATACAATAAAACTCTCCTAGTACTTCATTGCCTACCTCCTCCGAAAACCAATGCACGCCACTGTTTGACAGGTATTTTTAGCTCATTGAACTGGCTATCCCTCTTGTATTGTCAATGTCCATAGGCTACAAAATCCCACTTGCCGTCTGCTTACTGTTCAGCTTTCTGATATACCTTGAATTGATGAACTCAGCGTCATTATGAATTATTCTTAAGCAACTTATAAATTTATCAACGATTTATAAGTGCCTACGAAGGCGTACAATAAATTCTATATTATATTGTTAGTTTAAAAAGAGCGCGCCGCATCGCGTCTCGTAACGTCTCGGTGCGAGCTGACTCTTATTTTTCTTCTCATTATTTTCCTACCAAATTATATAAAATAAACTAGCTGCCCGGTGCGACTTCGTTCGCGTGGTGCTACCCTACCGTACCAGGGGTATGAAAAATAGTTTACGTCTTATTCTCAGACGTAATGAATATACACACAAACATAAGAATCGGTCAAGCCGTTTCGGAGGAGTTTTGTTACAATCACTGATCGGTGGAGGTAGGCTAGTGGTCAACCTACTGTTGGAATTTTTCAAGCCGCCTATGAGGCATCCAACTAACTTAACGACTATCACAATTAAGTGATAACCGGGACCAACGGCTTTACGTGCCTTCCGAAGCACGGAAACGCTCGATTTGATATACCACTAGGCGGTCACCCATCCAGGTACCGACCACGACGGTGGTAGCTTAACTTTGCCGATCGATTAAGAACGACTAATCATGCTACACCACTAGCGCTTCGCAGAGAGAGAATTTAATATATTAGATAATACCTACGGCTTCTAACTTAAAAATTGGTTATTTATTTAACCGTATAAATATCCATAAATAAAATCTCTGATTAGGTTAAGTTTTACCCATTTTTGTTTACATCTTGTATTTATTCGTAAGATTTCGTGTACTACGTTTGTTAAACGTGTCTTTCGTAATTTCATAGAAATGTAATATTAATTTGTTTTACGTTTTATTAACGTATTTTTATGTGCAAAATACCTAATGAATAAATAAATTGTTAAAAATACATCTTTGTTTCAACGAAGGAGGCGTCGGACCACCTGACTATTTTTCTTTGAATAGTGGTGCCGATTCTGTTATAAATCGCACTAAACTAATTTTAGTCACATCTCATCTCTTTCCTACGAACATTATTGAAAAAGGATATAACATATTTTAAGTTGTCAAATTAATCTTTACCGTCTTATTTTGCGTGTATTTAGGCGTAACCGCGATAGACGGCGACTTAAGTATTGAAAACAAGCATTGGACTAATTTGACAGGACTACATTTCTTACATCCTTTTCCTTTTCTTATGTTCTTTGTTAGAAAAAGACATAGTGAGATTAAAATTAGTTTAGTTGTGAACAACAGAATCAGGGCCACTATGTAACTTAAATTACATAATTACATATATTTTTTACAAAAAATAGGTGCCTTATTAACACTTAAATTTAACCTACTAAAATCTTTCTACCGGCATTTTACCACCTATCCAATTTAATAAAATAAAGTTACCAATCTGTAATCACCTGCTGAGTAAAATGTACAATTTGTAACGTTTTTGTCCGTGGTCTGGTCACTGGTCTCGTCTCGTTGAGATTGTAAAATCAAATATAAATAAAAAGTACTCATAATTTCTTCCGCAAACTTTACTTTTATTTTCTTGGTTGTAATCTATTGTAAGTTTGCTATTACCTAGCTATTTTAGCTTGACTATTGTAAGACCACAATATTATACCTAATGTGGTCATAGGCAATGCAAAAATTATTATCATGTAATATTATTTATTTAGGTTAGGTACTCCGTCGAACCCGGAGGTTGGTTCGTTCTTGTTTTGTTTTAACACCAAAAGGTTCGATGCTTTGTTGATTGCGCTATTATAGAAATTTGTATGTCGTCGGCAAATTATTGTGCACTAGGCAGTGGCGTAGCTTGCCCTAGACGAGCATTAATCAAAATTGGTTGGGGGGCCCTTCTACCTGACTGCGGAAAAACCAAATGGAGGGCAACATTTTTAAAGTAAGGCCAATAAGACGAGATAAATAATGCAAACAAACTTTCAGGGGTTCATAACGTTTTTATTTAAAGAAATTATTAGCAAATTTTAAACTTTCTATTCTAATCTTTGTCGTATGTATTAGAAAAATTAACAAGAATAAAAACCCGGGCAAGAGTCTGACTCGCGCACCGAGGGTTCCGATCTCCGCTTAGACTAGGTTTGGGCCATAACTGTAGAAAAAAACTGAACCGCATAACTAAATATCTTTGCGAAGGAATTTAGATGATTTCGAAAAAACAGCTCGGAGATAACGAATGGTATTTTTTTGAATTTTTTCATCATAATTCCATCATCATCATAACGTAATTTTTGCTTGCTTACACACGTTCGGGGCCCATGAAGCTCGGGGGGGGGGGGGGGGTATCTACGCCCTAGGGTCCCCAAGATCAACAACAACTGTATTAAAGCTTTAAGACAAAGTGATTAGTGGCAGTAAATATGTCATCCACGTATTTTTATTCGACGATGATAGGTAAAGAACATCTAAATTCAGATAGCAGGGGCCTTGCTACCGCCGTATCAAAGGTACGGGGCCCACGGACTACAGGGGCCCTGAACTTGTGTAAGAAAAAAATCGTAACAATCTTTACCATCTATTTGGGCTTGGCCGCAGTCGGGTAGAAGGGCCCCTAACAAATTGTGATTCAGGGCCCGTCTAGGGCAAGCTACGCCACTGCTAGGTAGAGAAACCACAGAAAATACCGTCACAAACACACTCCACTGACCTAGCCCCACTATGTGACGAGTTGTTACCTATACCCTTCGTACCTAAACTTTCACTGTGTTTCCCAGTGCGCCGATTCCCTGATACTCATTGACCATGACCGTAGCGTGTTAAGAAAGCTACTAGGCTAAGAAAGTGCACATGCACACCTATTTAAATTTCAATTACAATCTGTCAGTATTGAGTAACGGAAAATGGATAGTTAATTAGGTCAAGAAATGTGCATTCACTTTGTATGGTTAGGTACATTATACTGCCACGCCAGAATATTTATGTAGATAATTAAGACTTTTTTAACGTATTGAAGCAAATGGTAGGTAAGTATTGTGACACAAGGGCCCAATGAATTAGTGATGCTGTATGAAGTAACGCTGTTTCCACACAAATTTTGCGACAAATGTCTGTTTAACCAATTTGTTCTGTTAATCATGGTTCAGCCTGAAATCGATTTTCCCGTTGGACCTACAATCCTTGATCTGTTTCACAATTTGGTGCAGTTTTGTTTCTCAAGTATAACACCTGTTTCGAGCGTGAAAATTGACTCGTTTTGTAACCGCACCCTTAGCTCGTCCGCGATATCGGCTGCTTGCTCAAGTTGGATACCAGTTACCGTAAGGTAACTTAGTCATCTTCTTTTTTTACGCGCTTTGTCGGGCCCAAATCGAAACGACAGTACTATTACATGAAATCTATTACTTATTCGCCAATTATATAACTTGGCTCCCAAACCTATTGTCGCTCATCGACCGACACCGTTACTTATACACAATTGTATTATCAGCCGGACACAGGAAGTAATTTACTTAGTTATTGCTACTTGATTATTTTGAATTATTAGAATCACTATCAATTTAATACACCTAATTATTTGAAACACGAGTTCAAGTGCTTGGATGACATAACGGGAGGTCGGTAGCTGTAGCTACGGACGAGGAATAGAATTGTTTGAAAAAAGAGCGTGCAGCTGCGGTGGCTGCGCGCGCGCACGCTTCCATATAAGTGCTTGGAGGGAGCCGCGCCGCCGCAGTGCCAATCCCTCTGTCTCCGATACAACGTGGTGCATCATGGGGACAAAGGTACGTATTAAATTAAAATTATCTTATAAAATAATAACTTATAGGTAAAATGTACTACTCAGAACAGCGGTATATAAATAGATAGTGTTTTAATTTGCTCGTTTTTCTTATTTTCAGGCATTGTTCGCGGTCGTCTGTTGGCTGAATTTAAGTGATACGTTTGGAGTATCCGCGAAAACTGTGAATAATTCAGTAGTTCAAGATAATGAAAGTGAAGCAAGTGCTCCTCGTCTGTATCGGAACGTGCCCGCTGGGGTATACGCTAGTGCTGCGCCCTACGGTGCTTACACCATCCAGTTCCCATCGTTCATACCTGCACCTAAAGCCGCGGCATCCCACACCATTCCAGTGAAACATGAAAATATTGTTTTCCAAAACGCAAACGGATATCTGAAGGATTCATATGGAAACAGATTTGTGGACGCACCGCAAATGGTATCGTACAAAACAGCCTTCCCTCAACAATTTGTTCAGCTTCAGGAGTTGCCAGCACATCTCGCACAGCCGCTCGTGGCTGCGGCACCTTCGTATCAATTGAAGGAGTTGGGTCCACAGAATTTCGTGGGCTCTCATTTCAGGCAGCAATCTCTGCAAGGACCCGGACCTTCTATTAACAGTTTTGTCGGATCAGCGCAGCCTCTTGTTTATGCTGGCTCATTCAGAAGTTTGGCTCCTTCCCAAAATTATCATGCTCAAGGTCAAGGAGTTCCGACAGCTCAACAACAATCGACGAGTAATAAGGCGGTGTATGTGAACCAAGCACACCAACAGTACAACAACATTAAAAGTGAACCAAAATTCCAACGTCTTCAAGAGGCACCACAATCAGCTCAAGTAAACAATGAAGGTACGAGACAAAATTATCTTAATCAACAAAATGCGCAATTGCAAGCAGCACCCGCAAAGCAAACCGCTGTACACACCGTTGTGAATGGTCAGAAAACTGTTATTCATTTAAAAACAAAACCACCCCTTCCTCTGCTTGATATAAGTCTACTTGAGCCTTTGACGTTCGCAAATCCCCTAGTTCCGCAAGTACAACACTTCTTACCGAGAATAAGTCAAGCTACGTACCACAAGTTACCGCAGCCAAATATTGATGCAGTTAATTATCAAAAAGAATTCGTAGTGAAAAAAACGAAGTCATATGACAGTGGAAATATTAAAGGTAAAAAGCCAATTCAAAAGAAAAAGCAAAAGAAACCACAAGCACCGCAACATGAAATTTTGGATGAAGAGGAGGCACCTCCGAACCCAACAATAACGTTGAAAGGAACACCCAAAGAAAGTCCTGAGTTTTCTTATGAAATAAATTCTCCAACATACAAAGAAACATATAAGGAAAAAGCAATACGCTACAATAAAGAAACAAATTCTGAACCTGTTCATTATACCTATGGATCAAAATCTGAAAACGAACCTATGACTTACAGTTATACGCATAATTCAAAAGAGCCTATGCAGGTAAAGCAAATTCATTATGAAAGCAATGGAAAAGGTCCGACTCATCTAATATACAATTTTAAACCTGATGAACAACTAAGTGAACATGATGACAATCCCCACGATGCCCCATCTCACTCAGACTCTGAAGATTCAAGAGAATCTTCGGAGGATGCTGACGAAAGTCCGCGTTCTTATCATAAAAATACGGAACATAAGGATCATTACGAAGAAGCTCCGAGGCACTCACAAAACTTTAAACCCGAACATAGAGAAGTAGACTATAATCATCAACCAAAAGAAGAATATCAGCAACGATCGAAAGAAAACTATAATCATCGACCGAAAGAAGAATATCAGCGACCGCCGAAAGAAGAACATCAGCAAAGACCGATAGAAGAATATCAGCAACGACCAAAAGAAGAAGTATATCATAAAGAAGTTTATAATAATCCTTCGCATCATAGTTCTCCACAACAGAATAGTCCTCACAACAATCCTCTGCATCATTACCCCCAACCCATTCAAGTTCCTGTTCAAACTGCTGAACCTATACAGGCGATTACACAGGAATATGAAGAAGATATACGTATACTACCTACGCATAGCCCAAACGCTCAAATAAAAGTAGATCCAAGTCAACATGTACAACATGGACGTCATCATCCACAGTCAAATGAAGAACAGGATTTACCTCCTCCTTCCGCTGAACCTCAAAATCATCAATATGAACAAAATCAAGAGCATCTTGATCATCATCCTACTTCGCATCCTAGGCCGGCTCCGCATATTCATGAAAAATCCAAACGTGTCATAATTCAAGAAGAAACACCCGATGAAATGCATTCATTGAGGGAGCATATGATAGCAGAAATGATCAAACAAGAGGAAAATAACGAGGAAGATTTTGAAAAAGCCTATAAAAATGCCGCTTTTGGATTCCCCGCTTATAGCAGGCAGTCCCTTGATACTAAAAAGAACATTTATGATCCAGGTCTTTACGGAGTAGCCCAACACTCCGAGTACGATATTGAACATACACCATTTCAACAGTACCAGGAAGAGGGAGATGAATACCCTAAAGCGTCGCGGCTGACATACAAAGATACGAGAGATAAAACAAAAGATGATTATTACTTAGATTATTCAGTGAATAAACCTACAAGTTTGCTCGATCGACACACTAAAAAAGAAGATTACTATAAACTTTATAAACAAACTAAACCAGAAAGGTATTTCGCAGATGAAGAGCAAGAAGATAAAAAGAACGAGAACGATAAACAAAGCGCTAAATATACTGCTGTGCCTTCGTTCGAATATAATCCTGCACCGGAAGAAAAACCCAAGCAGTTCGCGCATTACAAAGCAGCTCCACAGAAATTTGAATACGATTACTCGAAAGGAGCACCCCGTGATAATTCTGCGTACGCTTCTCGGCCACACCAAAGGTATAGGAGTAGGACACACTTCGTAGAACCTCAATTCCAGTACGGATTCGAACCGATATCAATACCGCGCTTACTCGACAGTGAGCTAGCCGCAATGGCGAGCAACAATAGTCCTGAAAGTGAAAAGCCGGGAATGAGAAAAAAGGTATACAAAGAGAACTGGTATATAAAGAAAACGAGTACGTCTGGTGGGGAGCCTACTAGCTGATAAGACTTATTTATTTGTTATTATGTTAATAGTTAGTAGGTACTAAAGAAATAGTCGAACAATAGTAAATTAATAAATTGTTACGTATTTTTAATAGATTATGTCTTTTATTTGTAGGTATAAGTGCATAAGTGTCAGAGAAATTATCTTATGAATGCAATGATTTTTCGTTAAATGAGTATTTTCATCGATTGCTTCAGCAAAGCGTCGAATTGCGTAATGACACTTTCGCTATCAATATATTACGTGACAGCAAATATTTCTTGAACCAATTTTTTATTCCACTATAAACAAAAAAGTACGAAGCTACGTAGTCAATAGACCCAGTCACCGTGGAAAAAGCAAAAAGTTCTCTAGTACGATTTTACATGCTAACTAATCGGATTCAAAGAATCACTGATGCAACTCTGAGTAAACAAATTGTTTTCCATAATTTTCGCAATAAACCGGTTTATGCTTCCAGCCGACAGGTGCCACAAACATTTAATTTAATCAAATTGACTTATTCAATTTACCTATTGATCCTAAAACGAACTGGAATGTAGTTAACTAGTGACGATCATAGATAATTTATAAGTGATTACAAATTTCCTCAGCAGAAAAACTAACGAGAAATTCGAGACACCTTGAGCTAGCATCGGACGGTCTTGTGCAATACTCGATTTGTAAATTTAAATTGCAAAGATAATCTGTTGAGAAATTAATAAAAAAAGACAACAGCAAGAAGTTATAGGTATTCATGAAACTAATGACTAATTTTGTCGAGCCATGATAGCATAGTGGCATGACGTCGAATGCCGTGCCGTCCATGGGTTTCTAATTTTGCTTAGGCTTGAGCTTTCAGTGAAAGAAAACATCGACTGGAAAGGAAATCAATAGCACTGTGGTAGTCGCGTATTTCTAAATCTGCGGTGGCAGGGTACTTCGTCGTAGGTACCTCCTCGCTTGCCTGGCTACCACCCTCAAATTGAAAATATGCCGCCAAGGACCAATCTATCTGTGTATTACTGCAGTTTTACTTCTGGAGAGCCAGTTGCATTGTAGGCTTTATAAAGGTTGGCAAAATATTGGCATTTCCCCCGGTTTTGAAAAGTCCATAGGCGACGAAGGACACTAGCCATTTATCACCCAGGTGGACCGCCTAGCTTGTAAGCAATGTATAACTTAAAAAATATAAATAATAATATTTCCATTTACTTACATTATGTCAAAGATTTCATATGAAAGTAAAACAACTACAGATACGAGTACCAAATAAATAAAATACCTGTTGTTTACTTGATTATATTAATTATAAATACTGAAAGGGTTAACTTAAAATTAAATTAATATTAGGTATAACTTCACAAAGTGGGCGAGAATAATTACCTCAGTATTAACATATTACTTTGAAGCTATGTGACTAGTAATATAAATAAATATGGGGGTTCATAAATTCGAAAATTTTCACTTTTTCTAACTAGAGAGACCAATTTTATACAATTATCAGGATATTTAAATAAAATGAGAGTACAAAAATAAAATTCTAAAATAACGCTTTAAAATAAAGATGGATGGACAGTTATGTAGTACAATAATATGGTACAACTAGTAACTATTCTTATTCAGCTGCTATCTCTCTTTTCTATTTGTTTCTGTATCATCCTTTGTTCTGTTCTGCCTTCTGAAGAGTCTTAACGTCATCAAAACAGTTGCTAACCCAAGACCTAAAGCGATAACACCCAGAACTGTAACACCAATCGGGATATATTGTGGATTATCAATGTCGAATAATTCTGATACCAAAGCAACAGGTCTTAATATCTTGACGACAGGTTCGCAGCCAGACTCTCTTACGTATTTTGCCCATGTCCTATTTGCAAATGTTAGTTCCCTTGGCTTTATGAATGGTCTTCTTCCTGGTACCGTTTTGTTAACAGTTATTGTCATATTTCGAAGCTGTGTTTCGTTATAATGACAGTGGAGGTGCTTCTTCTTCTTATTTCCTTTTACGACAATGTCTTTCTCTGCACTCTTGGCTCCAATGAGTACGTCCAAGTCACCTTTTATCATATTCGCCCAATCCCACATCTCTGCGATTTTGCAGTCGCATATAAAACGATTTCCGAGCAAATTCAGTGAATGTATTTTAGGGTTGTGGACAAATACCTGAGGATCGATCGTTGTAAGATTGTTGTTGCTGAGGTCTATTTTTTCCAGTTGGTGTAACCTTTCCAGGAAAGATAAACTACCCTTATCAGATTGAAGACGATTGCCAGCTAGATTCAAGTCTGTTATATTCTCAGTGTTCTTGAAGGCGTCAACATCTAGAGATGTAATATTACAGTTGCTCAAATCTAATATTGAAACTTGAGATAGTTGTTTTGGAAAAATAGGCCCTGAAGTTGGTATTACGAGAGGATTTCCGCCAAGTCTTATCTCTCTTAAATCAGTGTAGGTTAGGTTTTTGAAAAAAGCATTTGCATTTAGAGGTCTCTTCAATCCGCAGTATTCTAGTTCAATTGTAGCGAGCTGTGTAAGATTACCAAATAGTCCTGCTTCTAGAGACAATAGATCGTTACCAGAGAGGACTAGTCTTTTCATCGAGGTCATTTTCGCGAACGAGTCCGGGCCTATATAGGATAGATTACTGTATCCCATATTCAGATATTCCAAATTCTCCAGAGGCGCCAGTAGCTTAGTAAATACATTTACTAATGGATTGTGAGATATGTCTAGCTCTTGAAGTTTATCGAAAACATTGAAATTATTAGGAAGATTGCGGAGTCCACAGTTGCTCAAGAATAGTTTTTCTAGTTTTGGTAATGGTGCCAATGCTTCTCTCAAATCAGGTGCGAATAATGGATTGCCGGAAAGATAAAGGCTTTTGAGTCTTGTTGCATTAGCAAACGCTTCACCTGTAATAGGACCCTGAATATTACAATTTGATAGATCCAATAATTCCAGGTGATTGACACTGTTGCCCAACGTCGCTGCGACATCCAAGTCACGTAATTCGTTGTCGGCTAAAATAAGTGTGACCAAATTGGTACAGTTTGAAAAGGTATCCTCAGATAGTGAAGTAAGACCCGATTTTTTCAAGTTCAAGTATTCGAGTCGAACTAGCTTTCCGAGTACTTCTGGCCAATCGGTGTCAGTAAGTTGGTTACCTGCGAGTTCTAAATTCTTTAGGTTGACTGCGGTGGAAAAAGATCCTTCAGATATAGCAGTAAGTTTGCAATCGTTGAGTTTAAGAGTTTCCAAACTCGTCAGGATATCGAAGATGCCTGTGTCAAAGGCTTTGAGTGGATTATTGGAAAGATCTAGGGTAGTCACCGATGTGATGTTGTCAAAGAATTGCGGGTTGATGGTAGAAATGTTGCAGGAACTGATGTCTAGATACTGCAAAGTACTGGAGATTAGAAATGGTCCTTCGACGTTGCCTATTGGATTGTCCTGGAGTTCCACGTTCAATAATCCTCTGGAATCTCTGTAAATAATTATAAAATTAACAATTAATTTAATGTCATATAAAATCAGTTCTATATTGATGAGATCACCGGGAGTAGGTATACGCAAAGTAATCGAGACTAATAAAATAGGTACATTGTTTTAAACAGGGATTATTTAATTTATCTCATACCACACAACTATTAAAGATGTTGCCAACAACATAAAATAAGATTTCATCATAGTTCTGCGTTCTGCTACGGAAATTCGTAGTTTTTATTAGGGTTCCGTATTTTTAGGCACGCAATTGTTGTCAGTGCGATTAGAATGTAAATATTATGTAATGAATCTAAGCTTGTTTTGAAAAGAGTAATTGCTGAGTTTATTGCCGGCTCTTCTCAGCAAATGCAACCTTCCGAACCGGTATTAGAGTATTAGAGTCAGACTTTTCATAAGTGCCTGCGAAGGTCTATTTGAATAATTGATTTTGAATTTGAATTTATTGCTTACTATCAGATGCGAATGAATTATGGATTTTTTCGATGCAATAGAACCCGTATAATGCCGTATAAGATATCGTGTACGCGTAGAGACGCTTCCGTCTAATTTCATACAATTGCTACTAGTTATTAGCTACCTAGACTTCTGGACGTTGAGGCGGATTTGTGAGTGTAGACATGTAAATTGTCTCCTAGCAAGCAAATTCAATTTGCATTCGTTGTGTGACTATTATCTAATATTGGCGCTGGTCGGTGGCAAATTGCCGCCGTTCGTCGCGCCATAACAAGTTCAAAACTCAATTGGTACAATTTTATCATCAGCATTGTGTGCTCAGGGATGAGTGTCAGAATGGTCAGACGAACAATGGTTGCCCGTGAGAAAATAGCTCTAGTGTGAAGTAAACAATCATAATTTGTATCGTTTGATGTAATTCGCGTGTTATTATGACTCATAGTACTCACATTGTGATCATTTGTTCCGAATGCAATAGCTAAAAGAATAGTACAATCTTATTTTACTATCACTATAGTAATGATGTCATACCATAAAGTCAACGCTCGGTAATAGTTATTTCTGTACAATAAGAAACCCGTAACACTTGATTTACCAATTTCTTGGATTCAGTGATAGTTAACGCAATAAAAACAAGACTAATTGGATTTGTCATTACAATGTCGACGGTGTCCTAATTTTTTTCTGTAAAACACTATCAACATAATCTCTAGTAACTTACAAGAAAGCTTCAGGATCTACGTAGGTGATGTTATTGCCGGATAGATCCACATCGATGAGATATTCCAGACCTTTGAAGGCCTCCTTCTCGACTCGTGTTAGGCGATTGTCTGCTATCTGCACCCTCCTCATCTTTATATCACTCGGGAAAGTTTTTAGCTGCGTTATGTTATTGCCATTCAAGTCGAGGATGTAGACGCTCAGGCTCAGCTCATCGTACGGGACCTCGGTGAGATTGCTGTCTGAACAATCTGTCACCCAGTTGATCCTGAAGTAGTGGCAGTCACATTCGTCAGGGCATTCCAGTTCGAAGCTGTCTCCATTGAAACCATGGGTGAAACCAGTCGCGAGGAGGTAAAAAGCGAATGCCGTTATACGAGCCATTTCTAGTGTTCTTTGTGTAAAGTTGTCTGTCCTCAAAGGGCCGTATCCATAGTACATCTGTAACAATGAGGTCATATGGGTTAGTTCATGTTGACGATTAAAGCTAAACATTCGCAGCTATATGAGAATTGGTATACATCCACATCTGTGTTAGATCGTATGATGTTGATCGTGTTTACATCATGTCATGTGTCAACACTATTCACACACTACTAATTGTAATAGACATATGATTGTTTATACAATTATTTTATTACCCACATTTTCGAATAAGAATAAGCGAACTGAAATTAGACGTGATTTTGTGTTCCTGAAAATCAGCTATATACCTAAACCAATTATCATTCGATATGCCTCCCATTTTCTTGAATTCTGTTACGCCACTAACTGCAGCTACCACTTTATTAACTGTCGCAGTTAATATCCACCAATATCTAGTGATGACGCAGGTTACGTTTCGAAGTTAGGTATTTGAACTATTTCTGTGCTATAGACGAGAATGTGCGTTCACACAATGTATTGATCTTTTCGGATGGCCTCTACAGGTAGCCAGTTTTATGTTACTTTATCTTGTATGATTTCGAGAAATGTATCAATTGTATAGTAATACAAAAACATGTTGGATTAAGTACTTTGGGACACAATGACTAACGTTTCAACTAAACACTCCATTTAGATGTATGGTCCTCAATCACAACATCGATAATACCTTTTCATGATACATTTTCGGGATTCACTTTAGTTAGGTCATCATGCGTTAATCTCTCCATATCACTTAACTGCTCCTGATAAAACAAATGATTTCACTAATCGATTGCGTACTCTGATTCGAAATATGGTTTGCCTCTTTTCTGGACGTTCCAGTTGCTTAGGAATTAAAACGATTGTAAGGAGGGCCGTCACAATCACTATAATGGCTTCCATCCTGCAGCCGGCATGCGCTGTTTCCCGCCAGAATTTTCCAGAATCAACATAATGCCATTAGGTCACGCGTTGGTTAAGTCATGAGAGGACCGAAGCGACGCTTTGTCTCGTTTGACAATTATGATCGATGGCCCAATATTGATTGCTTCGCCAATTGATATTTTATTGCCAATCATGTTTGATGGTATTTTTTTTGTTTACTAGCGAATATACTCAAAATAATCAGTCAATGTAACAACAAAATATATTGGAAATGTAGAGTGCAATAAGCTCTTTAAACTATCTGGAAGAATTTCTTAGTATTCGATAAATAAAATAATTGCTGCTAAAGTTTTAACCTTTCAGAAGCTCATTGATATTACTGACTTAGAATATACAAACAAACCAACCCTTATTGAGCCCTCATTCTTTGTTTATGCCAGATACCCATGGTTATTGTACCTATTATAAATACCCGAAAATAAACCCCTCGTTGCCTATAAGCATTGTATGCGACGTAGCACGGAGACACGTAAACGTAGTACATGTTGGTATCCAGAAGGAGGTAGACAAGTCTCAACAACAAGCCAGCGAGCAAGTTGTGACGTATTACTGCATCGAGCACTTACATTGACTCACTGCTCTCGTGATTGCATTAACTTGATTTATTCTGATTGTTATAACGTCAGTCTAGGCCACGCGTGTACTGACTAAGCAGGAAAATGTTGAATACAGACAATTTGTTCAGATTATTAGTGCTAGATACTCAGAGGTTGTCAAATAATTGCAAATTCCAAAATTGATCATTATTTTCAACTGACGCAAAACGACAGAGGCTTGCATTAGTAGAAAGGCAGATACTTGTGCAAGTTATTTGTAAAATGTTTCTGTTATTTCTAAAATCACCGCAATTCTAAAAAATGAGGTGTTAAATACCTACAAAAAAAAACTACGTATCGAATTGCATCAAAGAACAATGAAGTTGGAGCAACTTTTCCTCAGGCGTTTAATGTTAAAACTATTTCTAAATTTAAGGTAATTGACGGGTCAAAAATTAAAATATGGCGTTAAAAACAACGCTCAATGTATACGAATGATGAGATTTCAAAGTTCTCCATAATTCCATATCATGCAGACTTAATAAGGTAGATGAATTAATTAGGTAGGTACGGTAATTAATAACAATACGAGCTAAATTAACTTTGTAAGTAATCCTGCTTTGGGTGCTATAATTTTATTAATTTATCAGAGAAATAAACAAATTTGTAGATTCTTAAGTATTCTTCAGTTCTAGGTAAAATATAAACCTAGAATCAGCAAAATCATCTTTATGGTCATCCTCAATGAAGCACGCAACGAACGGTCCTCTGTTATAGGAGAGCGTTTAGTGGAACGTTACAAATTCCAAACATTATGGATTACTAAAGAATAAGTCTCAGACATAACCACTACATAATTTATAATGTATTGCGCAAAATCCACAAATTGACTACTAGCGATGTGGTTATTCAGGATAAACGAAGAATAAGGGAATTCTAACTTCTTACTCGCGTTGATAACATTGCATATCCGCGAAAATATGAAATCTAACTGCGTGCTTGTATACAAAACAAATTACGGGTAAATATTGCACAACCGACAACACTCAGTTCGCGATAATCTAGAACAGCAAGCAACGGCAGCAAGCAGTATGTGAAAAATGTAGGGAGATAATCAAGGAATCACACAGTACAATAAAAAAAAAAATCGAAATGTTTTTATAACATTCACTGTTTTAATCTGGCCTCATACAATAACAGTGTTCATAAATTCAAAATTTAATCATTTCTATAGATCACGAGAAATTTGTGCGTTTTACGGTACGGTGGCGACGTGACGAGGTCACATTTCCTGATATACCGGTGCGTAGTCATACAAACAATAACAATGAATGAACTTACATGTACTTGTATGTTGCTTGAGATGTCAACGTGCTCACAACTCGGCTATCGACTCTCTACTGAATGTGGCTTGGCTGGCTACATCACATCGTCCGTCAACGTGTGTTTACTCGCGCATAGTGCTGTCCTCTCATCCGACAGTCATATCATTAATGAGTAAATCGTCATGGCGATGGCCCTTTATTGTTTAGATGACACTGCATGAAGATTGCGATTCTCGACTAAGTGATGAACTCCTACTTATCTCATTCAACAAACTTTGTTTTATTTGTAATTAATAAGGCAGAAAGTTTATATAACAGAAGCGATTCAGTAATTTGCATTTAATCTAGAAAAAACAAAAGCTGAGTGCAGTAAAGCGATAAATACCTTTCAACAAACGAGCCTTGCAATAAACGAGCGCGCGATGTTTCTCTGGCGTACATTTGCTATAATAGATTCATCAGGCTTACACATATAATTTTCATCGATAACATTGTTTGATGCACTAGTGCTGAAAATATAAACAGATGAGTTACGACTTCCAGTACCTACACAGAACCTAGAAATATAGAAACATTATAGTTAACATTACGACACAAATGATTACAGTGGTACCTAATGCTTACACAACTTATAATGAATAGTACCTATAAATACCTACGAGTATAAGTATATTTTGTAAATAATGAGTTTTGTATGACATTTGTTCTAGGTCAATATTTAATTATTTTGCTTGTGTTTGGTACAGAACGATGTTTCTATAAATGTTACACCTGTTTATTTATTTTAGCCTATATTATCTAACTAATCTAAAGAATAAACATTAACATCCTATATTTTATCGGCATATAAACGACTGCGTCAAAGAATTATGCATTTGAATGCAGTATGAGCATTGCAATTAGGTGCCTACCTATTTAAGTTCTTGATAAAAGGATTAAAGTACGTACAGCCTTAGGTTACGCAATGCTGAATGGTGATTATCTATGTCCGTGAATGCCTTGACCGGTTATGACAAGATTAGCAAAGTCTAAGATAAGACGTTACGCTGCCGGAAGTAAACTTGATTGTAGAATCAAGGGTTCCGGATGTCGGAAATTATGAAGGAGTTTAGATATTTTCAATTGGAAATGGAATGGATCCATTCTTTCTAGCATACTTTCTAGCGAAGTTTTGTTCCGTAGTCACTTAGAAGACAAGGTTAAGCTGGCATCCAAAAAGCTCGGAGTGCTCAACAAAGCGAAGCAGTACTTCATATCGAGGCAAAGGCTGCAACTTTATAAGTCGCAAGTCCGGCCTCATATGGAGTACTGCTTTCATCTGTGGGAGCACCTGGATACCAGCTTGCGCCTCTAGACTCGGTTCAGCGACGTGCTGCTAGAATTGTTGACGATCCCGAGCTCACAAACGGTTTAGATAGAGCCCCTCAGTCTGAGGAGAGACTTTGCCTCCTTATGTGTGTTCTACCGCTTGTACAACGGAGAGTGTTCTGTAGAATTGTTTAAGATGATGCCCACGGCCACCTTCTACTATCGCAACTCTCGCCATCGACAGGGAGTCCATCCGTGCCTGCCCGTCCTGCCGTGGTTTTCCCAATGGAGTACAGCATGGGGTTCTTCAAAAAGGGTCTGAAGAGATTTCTGCAGGGTCGGCAACGCGTGAGTGACACCCCTGGTGTTGCAAGCGTCCATAGGCTGCGGTAGCCGCTTACCATCAGGCGGGCCCTATGCTTGTTTGCTACCTAAGTAGTATAAAAAAAAAACAGAAATGTGTTTGCATTCAGCACTAGAATAAAATTGATCCCTGTGAGTTTTACATCATCTTACTATGTGTTAAAAATGAATAAAGAGCGTAATTTTAAAAAGCATAAAATATGTAGATACTTTAGTAATTAATAATTGTTCTGTTCTATTCCTACATAAGTGATTCTATTTTAATCATTTTCGTAACTTGTTGGAGTCAATTCCAAGGTATACTAACGTTGTAGTATCTTGTCTTGTTGGTCTGTTTTAGTTAGGAATTAGTTCATGTTTTAGGAGACATACAGTCCGCATCTCCTACCTGTGTACCTAACCTATAGGTCCTACGCTGAAGAGAAGTTCACTTCTCGTCAGCGTAAGGTATAAGTAAATAGGTAGTTTTAGCAATAGAAAGTAAAATTCCCTTTTTTAGGGTTCCGTACCCGAAGGGTAAAACGGGACCCATTACTAAGACTCCGGTATCCGTCCGTCTGTCTGTCTGTCCGTCCGTCTGTCACCAGGCTGTATCTCATGAACCGTGAGAGTTAGACAGTTGAAATTGTTCTACGAAAGCCAAAAACAATAAAAACTCGAAAAATTACAAATTTTCCGCCTCGGTACTGATGTTTAACCTTAACACATAGAGGGCATTATCCGAAAGAAGGTTAATAGTAGAAGACCTAGTTTCACCTCGTGATCGGTCACAACAACAAGCCTATTAGCCGCGAGCTGCGATGATGTTTACCACGTGATGCAGTTAACTTGTGAAAATTGGGTGTTTACTGTGGCTTGTTATGGAACTGAGTAGGTGGTTCCAGTCAGACTGATATATCGAGAACAAGACCGTGCTATAGAACTAATATGGAGTTGGCTTTTTAAACAATTTTACCTAATTTACGTTTTCTTAAGGATATTTTGTCCATGTTTAATAAGTTTGTAGCTCGTAAACGGAATGAGTTACACTACAGTGCTACAGAGCCACATTGTAGGTTCTATACTGTTGTAAACAACAAATGCTAATAAAAGATAAATGGTAACGATGTACCTATACCTAATATAGTATGAATATTTTACAATGAGTGCCTACTTAGAATTTCATAGCAAAGTTAGTTTCCCGTATTTTTTTATGTTTGAGCACATACTTAATGCAGCTAAGAACCTTCTCAAAATCGATTCAGTAGTTTTGAGAATATGATACAGAAATACATTCTTTTATCCCAATCGTATATGGCCGTCTCCGTTCCGCTATAAAAGTTTTGCCACTTTAACGGTAACTCTTCAGCCCCCCTATTGGCTATCTTTGATATCCACCGAACTTTGATGACAACCGAAATTCGATGTCAACTGAGAATGGCATAATATTGGTATTACGTATCTTGTCGGTGACTATCAATCTACGGTGACTATGAGGCTATTTACGGTGTCTATCAACACAACACTTGACACCTCTATTTTTTATCGACATTACGCGGCTAAATGAAATATCCCTTTAGGAGCGTTTGTGTGGTACGATTTTATGAATATTATATTTGGATGGTTATTAAAAAACTTGTGAATGAAGCCTAAAGGAATGAAGTCATCATAGTTCGACATTCACGAGGGAGGAGTGAGCTTATGTTTGTGTTTAAAGTGATTAGGAAATAAACAAAATTCAATGAGATTAATACATTATGTGTACATGTACAATAAGGATTTTATTTTATGTAAGTGTTATAATTATATTATTAGTATCAACATTATTTGGATTGTATATATTAGATCAATAGATAATCAATAGTTTCATGTGAGCCGTTGCTTGGCCAGGGGGCGGGACTTACTTAGCTCGCCCAATCAAGTTGCCGAAAATACATATTAGAGGCGGGCTATCACCCGCCACTATTCTCTCTACGGATCGAAAGCTTACAAGCTTTGTGTTCGACATTCCGGTCCGGACTAACGCTAAAGTCACACGTTAGAAAGTTTATATATAACTACCACAATAAACGTTACTTTGTATTCAACACATACATATTTCAATTACCCGCCCACACCTCTGAGTCTAGTAAAATCTCAGAAGTGGGATCTGATAAAACTGTGCTTATGGATATGCCCTATATACAAGGATTAAGGAAGATAAGTACGACAGCGATGAGTACGTACCTTGACGAAGAAGTTAAATCGACAAGAGTATGCCGCCGAGGAAAAACAATGTCCCACTATTACTATGACAAAATGTCCTCAGTGAAGAAATGCAAGATAGAAGATGGAGAAGGCAACCCTGTGAACCCTGTCGTGCCTGATTCGGGGCTTCCGGAGGATAGTGCTAGAAATCAAGAAACCCTATACTACGGAACTACCGCAAGTTTAAAGCCAGAAGAAACGAAGTGGAGGCGAGAAATCAACGAAGTTGCTGGCAGCGTGGTCGGGAGACTGCGGCAACGTCGAGGATGGCACCAATTCAGAGGGTCTGCTTCAACTGCCGTAGACCGGGACACACAGCTAAGGACCTGTCCTACCAAGTGCCGCAACTGCAGACATCTAGAACGCATCGTGCCGTGCTGGCAGTCATCGAATTCATCAAGATAACCTATGCAGGTACTACATATACCTATATTTTACATCTCTACAAAAAGCTCGTAATGATCGGACAAATTTCTGCCTTGGAGTACATTGATACCCGTAGTAAAATGAACATATTCACAGTAAAGAAATTTCGCGAATTACGAAAACCCCACACGCCTACTAATATTATTATGATGGTTTTGGCGGAATGATAACTCCTTCTCAGGGTATATTTGACTTAAATATTTACATGTTAACGACCTTCACATTAGTAGCTACGCGGAACTCGCTGACGTAGATTTAGGAGAAATAGATTATATAGCAATAATCAACCAACCCGGCTTGCTTGCTAACAACAGAAGATTCGTCCATTTGAAAATAGTCCCTTACTAATTGTCGTTAGACGAGACTACGTCGAAAATCTCGATATACAACAAAAAACCATAAAAATCGCGGCTGGTTCCGTTACAACTATCGTTATACTAATAAGGGTTAACGTAGACAAGGAAGACGTTTTAGTGACACGTCCTTTACTAGGTGTCCTCTTATTATATACCTACAACTGTTATTTATCACCTGAAAATCCATTCCTTACGGCTATAAATATTGGAGAAATGATATAGAATAGGCTCCCGGTAACTTATCAAGCGTACAGAAACATGCCACAATAAAAATTAATATACTGTAAAGTCATTATACGAACGGAGAAAGTACATATATCAAAACTAGTGTAACTATCGATTTCTCCGCAGTTGACGTAGGCGATATTAGTGCAGATGATAAAAAGACATTGTTTTTTTAACATACTTAATACATACTCTGGTACGTTTGCCAAGACGAATACTCAGCTAGGGTCTATTGAAACAATAGAGATGATTTATAACCATAACTCGGGAACCAGTGCATCGAAAACCATATCGGTTGTCGCATAGGGAGAATGAAATTGTACATGAAAAGATAAATTAATTGATTGAGGCCGGAATCATTAGGGAATTCTTGTCAAATTACGTCAGCCCAGTAATCTTAGTAAAGAAGAAGGGAGATGATATGGTGACCAAATAGCAAAATTAGCAGGCAGATTGTTTTTCTTTCATCTCTCTAGATCTTACGCATAGTTATTATAAAGTAAAATATCCGAAGAATCCATCCATAAAACTGCTTTTGTCACCTCAGCCGGCCCCGCACACGATTAATAACAATCAGAACAAACATTGTACCTAGACGACATAAACATCCCATCTTCATCTACTGAAGGCAAAGAGCAAGTTTGTTCAAACGGATGTTGGTTTAAAACGTAACCTAAAAAAAAATCTTTCGTGAAAACAAGTGTCAATTATTTAGGGCACCAAATATCGTCAGGTGCACTCACGTGACAAGTGAAAATATACTGTGTGGCTAATTTTAAAAGTACAAGTAATATTCACAAAGTACGCCAGTTTATTGAATTAGAGTCATATTTTAGAAAGTTCAAAAAAAGGTTTCACAGAAATAGCCAAGCCAATAAATAACTTGACAAAAAAATGTTGAGTGGATATGGGGCACCGCGCAGCGGGACGAGTTCGAGTCATTAAAAACAAAACTTATCGGTAGACCCGTGTTAACAATTTACAACCCAAAAGTAAAAACTTAATTGCGCACACATGCAAGTAAAATTGGATTGGATATAGTATTTTAAATCAGTGCGAACGGCTCGTTGCGATCAATTCACTACTGCGCCACTAATTTACTACTCGCGAAGAGCAATTTTACCACAGGTAACAAGCTTGAAACTTGCGGTTATAGAATCTTTAAAGCGGTTCCGAATATACTCAAGAGGTGTTCCGGTCAAGATAGAGTAGGTAACAGATTGCATTGCACTAGAACGACACTGTGAAAAAAAAGATCTCGTACCTCGTTTAGCCCATTAGTGTCTTTTATTCAAGATTTCGATTTATAAATAGAATATCTAGCGGGGCACCGATTGCAATATGTAGACGCACTCAGCCGCATCGCAACCCGGTGTTTTAGATGATGGCGATTGCTCCCTTACGTTACAAATACAGGATGACAAAAAAGTATTTTAAAGCAACTTCGTGAGAGCACGGACAACCTTGGTATCACAAATAAGTACTTACGAACTCCGCGATTAGAAATTATTTATAATTATTTAATCATTAAAGTGGAGCTTAGTGCAACGTTACCACGACCAAATTGGATACGTAGATTTCGACAAATGTGAAGAATATAAAAGCTGGTTTGAGTACATGACTCGATTTATTAGAAAATATATAAAATCGTGTTGACTACGCGAAAGGCAACTATGGGGAAGTAGAGCGAGGACTACGCCTGATAGAAAAAGCGTCGATTCCTAAGCATACAATACACTTAGACCACCTAGGCCTGTTTGTAAGAATACGAGTAGACATAGTTATCAAAATCAAAATAAAAAAAAAAGTTATTTATTCAGTTTAGGCCCTAGTTCTGAATTTACCACCGCTTCGGTTATATTCATGGTCGACGCTTTCACTAAGTTCGTTTTTGCTAAGTCAGTGAAAAGGGGAGCATCGAGATTATAAAAAAAATGTTGATATCATACCACAATTTGGGACTGCAAAACGCGTTATATTGTAACCGACCGTAGTACCGCATTCACTACTTTAAGGAATTTGTAACTGAGAAATATTTTATCGCGAGCTAATGGGCATGTAGAGCGCGTTAATCGAATAATCATTAACGGATTAAATACTCCATCTGACGGTGAATGCACCTGGGATAACAAATTGATCGATGTCATTTGGGATATAAATAACAGGCCGCACCCAGTCAAAAAAATATTCGCCTCTTCAACAGATGTTTGGCCACAATCATTCTCTTTTGTCGGCTTTATTAGATATCAATCAAAGCACTTCGGAAAGTCTTCGTGAACGTAGAGAGGCGGCGGCAAAATTAGACTAGTCAATTACTGACATGAAAGAACTTTATGATAATAAACAATACGGGTACAAAAAAGTTTGATGCAGTTGTTGCGTGTCGAGTTCTTACGTCCATTAATGCCAGCTAGCTATATATGACAGTTCCACCAGCTCAAGATTTTGAAATAGATAGCGACGACCTGAGACCTATTAAAGAGAATTAAAAAAAACAATACGTTTTAATACTAGCTGTAGCTAAGTATTCTTTGAAAGTTGTATTTCTTTGTGTCATCTGAAAAAAATCTGCAGTGTATAGGTACTTCGTATTATAAGATGATAAGATATTGAGTAAACAAATAACTAGTGGAATATTTAGCTACATAAAATCCAAATCCTCTCATTACTCTTGTTGTACAATTTTACATACCTACATATTATGCTACGTGACACGAAATAGCCGAACTACGTAAGAATGTTATCAAAGATTAGACGGGGAGAAATATAGCTTTGGCTGTAATTAGACGACGTAATGGATATGTGGGTGACGAATAATATGCCGATTATATATTCTGAGTGATACAACCATTCGTTCGCGGCAACGCTGTGTGATTTATCTTATTATCCATCTACTTCGCTGTTACTGTGTGGTATAAATGGTACTCCAAGTTATGCTGTGTGTAATATCCGGTTAATCTGGGTGATACAACCGATTGTGGCAACGCTATGTGAATTATCTATTACATCTACTTCGCCATTACTGTGTGGTACAAATCTAACTCCAGGCTATGCTGTGTGTTACGGCCGAAGGAGTAAGCAAATCTACTTCAAACTGTGTATTTATCTTTACATCTACTTCGCCATTACTGTGTGGTACAAATCTTACTACATGCTATGCTGTGTGTTACGGCCGAAGGAGTAAGCTAACCTACTTCAGACCGGCCATGCTGTGTGATACTTCTGACTATGTGTACTGTAAGCAGCTTGATAGTAGGTAGTCAATAAACTTAATTCTGCTAGACATGCTGTGTGATACTTCCGACTGTGTGTACTATGATCATCTTGATAGCAATCAATATAACTTAATTCTGTCCGCCTTGCTGTGTGTGTGATACGGCCGAGCAAGTAGCATACCTATTTCATGAGAAAAAAAAACATAAAATCAAATAGCAACCAACTCCGACAATACTTTGTGATCTGGCCGAATAAAGTACTGCGTGCTATGTGCATATCATTACACAAAACATTGCTACAATAGTTATGCAAATGCTAGGGCAATGCTAGGGCAAAAAAAAAACGTCTTTGAAATAAAATATATTTACTTGCCTGAAATTTGGTAAAATAGGTCTTAAAATTAAATATAATTGTGCAACATATTTCGCCAGATATTCGACATGCAAAATTAATACAGAAAATAATTATATTGAATTTATCAGTCAAAGAGCTAAAAAAAAAAGTTTCAAAATGATTACAAGAAAGATTTAGAAGTTTATAATAATTAGGTAATAAATTAAAATGATTAAAAATGTTCTTAAAAAAATATTACCTATGTCAATCGCTTATACTAAAAGGAGAATGGCGAGATTCCATACATGCTTGGACCTACATTTTTTTTTAACGTATATGACAACCACTGTTGAATTCCTCTAGATTATTAAACTGTTATGCTATTTCTAAAAAAAATATTTACTAAAAAGCTGCAGTTTTTTTTTTATTTGAGTTAAAAGGTTTTATAGGTTATGCCGATTTTGACGTATCAAATGAGTAACGTTCGATATATTATAAGTACATTTTAAATGTGGATGAAATCCATTTAGTTCTTAATTATGATTTTACACTAGTTTTGTAGACAATAGAGACAGATAGAGACTGAATAAATATGTTAATACCTAACAATTGTCTCTAGGTAGATATATCCTACTGGTTGGTAGTAGGTACTTTGAAGTATCGGGACATGCATAGGCTTTCAATAAAACAAGGCCATTTTTATTTAGGTTTTTATTCGTCAAAATAAAATCGAATGACAATATCGTCCAAGAATTCTGCCGGTAGATTTGTATTGCGTTCATGCAAATCCAAATAGCACAGCCAATTGTCGATCATCTAAGGTCCAGATTCAAATGCTGTAGTCACGTGTAGAAAAGAAATCGGTATCCGTAGAAAAGCAGAGGGTCGTGGTTAGTGGTCGTGTAGTCAGGAGTCAACCAAAAACCGTACGAACGCGCACAAAAAGAAAGTCGAGTTATATTATAATTTCGAAAAAAGTCGTTCAATCAACTTCACTCAAGGGCTGTGTTCAGTAACTACACACCGTGTGACTGAATACATACTATTACACACACTATTACACATACTATTACACATACTATTACACATACTATTACACATACTATTACACATACTATTACACATACTATTACACATACTATTACACATACTATTCCACATACTATTAAACTAATACTGAACGCTACCATGATCGTCGGGCGATCACACGGCGTTGTTACTGAACGCAGCCAAGGAGCTCGCTGACCATAGACTACGTACGCGTTTCATTTGACGGAAAAAATATGTCATCGTGTTAAAAAGTTTTTTTTTCTCATAGAGAGTTTGTATTATTAAATGCAATAACATTTTTAACTAAACTCTGTTAAAAATAAAATTATTTATCATTATTATGACTAACAGAAATCTTTCAAATAAAAAAAAAACAATGTAGAGATAAATACCGTACAAAGGAACATATGTAACGAGATTATGGGTGCGTTCCGAATCACAATCAGCTTAACTAACAGCCTAATATATATTAATGTATATTTATATTTTCTAGACATACTGCTAGTCCTGAAAAATATTGAATTATGTTATTTAATTTAACTTTAATTAAGCAATTTTTTGATATATATTATGTCGATATACGCAGCTAGGGCCAAATTCGCCATTGTCCTTTTAATGTCAAAAATTCTTCAATTGTAAAAATGTTTTGTTAAATTTATGACACGCTCACAGCAAAAACAAGTCGTTCCTCAGAAATTAATAGTAACGTGTGATAATAACAAACTTAACTAATGATTGTGCTAATGGATGAAAACCCTTGTGAAAGGACCACTTCAACAAATATGTCAGTCTTTCATTCAGTTTACTGCCGACTAGGCATGGAAATGATTGCTACTTTTAAGGAATTCTCATTTGATGATATTATTATTTTTCATCACAGTGATTTCACTAGTGATATATGATTTGCAATGATTTTTCAATATGCACCGCTTGGTATAATTTCCCGGGATAACAACTAATTCAACCAACAAACCAACCTTTTAGAGGAATCACGAAACATAAACTCTATTTTTGAAAATACTATATAACACATACCTACGAACACTTTAAAAACGAATCTATTTTTATTCACATAAAATAGCAAAAACGAATGTATCAAGCATTGGAATTTTTCATTAGAAAACAAAATCATGTGACAATTAAATAATTATAGATATCACACGCACTTCGAGAATGATGAATGATGAGAGAGAAGTGAAATGTCAAATTATTTATAATTTCGTGATCACAAACAATGATTTTTCGATCCTGCTACATATTATCCTACAGAAGTTAGCACTTTATGCTTCTTGGTTTAAGGTTTATTTTAAAATACTCTTTAAAGCTCTTAGCTTGAGGCCCTCGACTCAATAGATCGCCGAGCCAGGAGACTAATTGGAGATGAGTCTTTAATTAAGGCGAAACTCACGAGCCTTGACCATCGAAGAAAGGTTGCTTGCTTATCGGTTTTCTACAGGATATATTTTGGAGAGTGTGCGCAGGAATTGTTCAACCTTATTCCACCATCCCCATTTTTACACCGAACCACAAGACGCCGGGAAAATTTTCACCCGTACGTTGTTGACATACCGAATATACGGACACAGCGTTTTGCATCCTCATTTTTAATGCGTACAGCAAGGGAGTGGAACTTGCTTCCGGCGTCTGTGTTCCCTGACGCTTACAATCTAGGTACTTTCAAGGCCAGAGTGAATAGGTTTCTTCTGGGTAAGCGTGTTTCATCTTAGGCTTCGTCATCGCCCCTTATGGGCGGGTCAGTGGCCAAACGCAAGCCCATCTAATTTAAAAAAAAAAAAAAAAAAAAAAAAAGCTAATCAAGCTCAAAGATTTCTTTTTTTTTTGTTGTTGTCAATTTGTTCATGACCATGGATACAAAGTCCTTCAGTCGCATACATTTTAATTATAATATCACATATAGTCCGCAAATTAACTTTCACATAGTCCGCATGATCAGTCACCGTCCAGTCATGTTTTAGTAAAATGGTGGTCATTGTACTAGAACTTTTCATGGACTTTATGAGACAACTTGTAAAGTCACGATACACATAATTCATTTCATTTCACTTCACCGGTGCACATGGATTGATCTTTAATGGATAAAATACAACCGATAATATGCAATAAAACTCAAAATACACGAATTTATGAAAATAAAAATAAAAACGCTACGTCACTCTGCAAGTTCCCGCCAAAAAGTCCTCTTCATTATTCTTTTTATTGGGCTGCCATTCACAACCAAATTATTTTTATTAGGACCTATTTTTGCCAGTGTCGAATTAATTTATACGTGTTTCTTAGTTTTCTTTATTCCTTTTAAAACTGATATGTTTCAAAATTGTAATAAAAAATACCAATATTAGGATTTATTTATATAGATCTATCAATGAAATATTTATACTACGATAATGAATATAATGATGGATGAATGATGGATGTGATAAGTACCTAATATGATTTGTAACAGGCTATGTCATGGACGGTAGCAGGTGTGACGTATGACAAACAGAATCATATGATTTGTCACCTGCTACTTGTGATTTATGCCATTCCTACTGCCGACCCTTTTTTTTTTTCTTTTACAGCACCACTTCATCGTGATGGGCCCAAACCGCAAGTTGGTACTGCCGACGATATCGCCGCGGGGACGCGTCAAAATGTCAGGATGGCCGAATGTTATAATTATATTATTAGTATCAACATTATTTGGATTGTATATATTAGATCAATAGATAATCAATAGTTTCATGTGAGCCGTTGCTTGGCCAGGGGGCGGGACTTACTTAGCTCGCCCAATCAAGTTGCCGAAAATACATATTAGAGGCGGGCTATCACCCGCCACTATTCTCTCTACGGATCGAAAGCTTACAAGCTTTGTGTTCGACATTCCGGTCCGGACTAACGCTAAAGTCACACGTTAGAAAGTTTATATATAACTACCACAATAAACGTTACTTTGTATTCAACACATACATATTTCAATTACCCGCCCACACCTCTGAGTCTAGTAAAATAAGTATCAAGTTCTCACTTCCAGTCGTATGCTTCCATCCTATTAGTTTATTTAAGTTATACATAATTCCATTCTTGTTTTGTAAAATATACTGCTTACTACTTACTAAAGTTTGACTCACCAACCCACTTATGAACTTTGGGTATCACACACAACTTTTAAACACTAAAACTGGAGTATTGGTGTTAGTTTTACAAGGGAATACAACTTTTGGTAGTCCCAACATGTTTTTGTATGATAGATCAATGATATTATAATAAAAAGAGGTAGATATCGCATTAACGCACGAAAATTGTTGCAGACAAATTCAGACAATTGTCGTAATTTTGCTTAGCGGCTACATATAGCTATCTCTTTCTGTACCATACGTTCCGTATTATCTATCGCATTCACCTAATTAAACAATAACTGAACGCCGCTTAGTATGAGGGTAGCATATCTCTAGTATAATATCATTGTGATAGATACATATAATAATAATTGATTATGCTGCCTGCCCTAGTACTGGATAGACTTGAAAGCCAAAGTAAAAAAACAGGCTACAAACTTTAGAAGGAATGCTACTAGTGGAGGGCCTAATAAGCTTGTATGCCTCTCACTGAACACTATACATACCTAATGTGAGGCTCGTATTTAGCTATGTGTGCGTGAGAGCACTGTAGGAACACGTGTGACAATGTGCGTTTAGGGATGCCAGGGTGTGTTTAGGGCTGCCAGGTTGCGTGTAGGGCTGCCAGGATAATGAAGAAATACTCCCACGTTTTTTATTGGATAGTTATTGGTGCCGATTCTGTTGGCACAAACTAAACTATTCTTTACTAAAATTTAAGTCCTGTCAAATCGACGTTTCCTATTCAGTTGGCGTACGATTTAACTAAAATTTAGTTTGACAGCACTAATATCGTTTTAGTTACTCAATTTAGTTAAGTGTGTAATTTTCCTACTCTGTTGGTCACGTTTTAGGTCAAATTATATCTAAAATTAGAAATGTCAAACTAAAATTAGTTGTCATCTAATTATATGTGGATTTTTAGATCCTATAGAAATAGTGTTGGAAAGTGGATATCTTGATCTGGATTATTCATAATACTAAATATTTGCATAGAATAAGGACAAAGCAAGATAGGGATATATGTTACATATGTCACTGGACTACAAAATTATGTGAAATATTTTTTTGTACTTTCAATGATATTTTGTTTTATACCACTAAGGTGGCAAACAAGCATACGGCCCGCCTAATGGAAAGCGGTTACCGTAGCCTATGGACACACAACACCAAGGGTATCACTCGCGCGTTGCCGAGTCTGCAAAAATCTCTTCACACCCTTTTTGAAGAACCTTATGCTGTACTCCATTGGGAAAACCACGGCAGGGAGCTCATTCCACAGTCTGAGCGTCCGCGGAAGGAAGCTCCGTTAAGCCCGCACAGTTCGAAACCATTCTGGTTTCAATGTGTGATGGATGGATGTCGATGGCGAGAATTGCGATGGTGGAAGATAGCCGTGAGCATCAAGTCGAACAATTCTTTAGAACACTCTCCGTTGTACAAGTGGTAGAATACACATAAGGAGGCAAAGTCTCTCCTCAGACTGAGGAGCTCTTAACCACTTGTGAGTTCGGGATCTTCAACAATTCTGGTGGCACGACGCTGAACCGAGTCTAAAGGCCCAAACTGGTATCCAGGTGCTCCCGCCCACAGATGACAGCAGTACTCCATAAGGCCGGACTTGAGACTTATAAAGTTGCACTCCGATAGTGCCACAAGCTTATCTGGCCCAGTGAGAGTCGCTGTTATCGCATTTGGTGGAGCAAACAACCAATGAAAGTAGTGTTAATATTCTCTTTGACCAATAACGATTGACATTTCGAAATGGCGTTGTTAGTTCCTCCTTAGGATAAGATAAGTTTTTGTTTGTAAAATGGGTATTTCAAATCACAAATTCACAAAGCGAATCATCAAAAAAACATGCTTTGCATTTATTTTTCAATTTTATCATGGAAGAATAAGTAAGGTAAACAACTAAAAGGACTTTTTGGTGGGAACTTGTAGAGTGACGTTGCGTTTTCATTTTTATTTTCATAAATTCGTGTATTTTGAGTTTTATTTTGTATTTTCGGTGGTATTTCACTCAATAAAGATCATCCATGTGCACCAGTGAAGTGAAATTAAATGAATTATGTGTATCGTGACTTTTCAAGTTGTCTCAGAAAGTCCTTGAAGAGTTTTAGTACAACAATCACCACTGTAGTAAAACATTACTCTTATGGACGGTGACTGACTGAGGACTGTGAAAGTGATAATTGTTGTGACTGGAAATTATAATATAACTCGACACTGGCAGAAATAAGTCCTAATACCACAACTTCAAGGAAAATACTTTCAATGTAACCTAGCAACACCAACCGATTTTTGTTGAGGTTTTGTGTTCCTAGTCATCAGTAACAAATACACGGAAAAATAATACAAATTAGTGAAAATATCTATACTTACCTATGAAACGATATTCCGTCTCGCTTTTTTTGTTTTTGGGAACAATTTTTACAATTTTTCAAAATGCAGGACGGCATAATTTTTAAGATAAATTATGACACTTGTGACGTAGTAACAACACGAGGCCTTGTTTAGTACTGACTCGAGTTTGTATTTACTTTTGAATCCGTATTTGGTGTGTTGGCGTCACTCCCGTGTTCCGCGCGCTCGATCTGCTTACTATTCTGTAATCTGTGCTTCAAATATATACCGTTTTTTTATTCAACCTACAATAATTTTAGTGACCTATAATAATATATCAAAACATTCTTATTTTCAGGACATGAAAGCTCTTACCAGCACTTTGCACAACCATCTCAGAAGCGCTCTGCACCTCCTCCCCACGGTCGAGATCTCAAAGACTACGTGAGTTAAAAAGCCTTAAAATTGTTTGTAGTCTAATAAAACTGAAAACCTAAGTAAATGTGGCTTTTAATGATTTTTTGTAATATTATTAATACACATTATTAATTACTTTCAGTGTGACGACATGAGGGTGTGTCTCGCTGGGCCAACAAGCTTTAGGAGAGGTGTATTACTGTTGAAAAACATTTTGTAACCACAAATAAATGATGGTGGACATATCCATGTAACAATAATTGATCTCTGTATTATGTAACTGCTGTAGAAAAACTATGGCTTAGTATGATATCAAATTTGTGAATATTGAAAATAAAATGATACTCGTTTGTTGAAGCGTCTTTATTATTCTCGTTAGAGTGTACAAGGTTTCTTTGGGTTTAGCTTATATTATGGTTTGTTATTACTCCAATATTAATGAAGTACCTACATATGGAAACAAATTAGATTTAGAATACATATTAAAGGCATTATCATTTTTTTAAATTAAATACAGTTTATCATATAACAGTAAAATAACAATACTTAATTTAAAATATGTAATAACTAAAAATTTAACACTTTTAAGTCTTTGCACTCCATATTCTTTGGATAAGCATATCCCTATTGTTGTCTGAAATTGCCTCATTTGAGATATAATTGTCATTGGCTATGTTATTTTAAAAACAAGACATATTTTCAGTGTGCATTCACTATCTTCCCAGCAGTTTCATCGACAACATACTTTAAGCACCTCAATGCATTGGTCCAGTGTTTATGATTGTTGACGGTGAAGATCAATGTAGAACTCTTCTGTAGTAAGACAGATGTCATCATCCCAGGCCTTTGAGCATAATCAGTCTCCTGCAAAAAGAAGGATTTTAATTTTTAACCCTTGATATGTACCTAATGATAGAATTATGCTTAATATAAACAAATAATACATCAATACACTCAATAATTTTGTGTATTTACCTTTGGAATCCTGCCTTAGTAAGAAAGTGCGCAATGAACTCCTCTGGCAACTGCAAATAGTAACACTCCTGTCGCGCAAGCGGCTTCACTTTATTCGTAAGACACTCATTCTCCTTTCTCAATATGATTTTTACATGGATTTATAAATGTTTTAATTCATCAAATTAGTTATAAATCAAAGTCTTTAATAATATATACTTGCGAGGTCGTTTACACAATACAACACTAACATAAATTAAATAGTCACAAATCCCTATACTATTAATTAGCTTCTACCTATAAATTTTAAACAGCCGGATAATAGTGATCATCACTTGCGATCTATAAAACACTGCTCTTTAGTAGTTTCTTTCAACAAATTCAGTGATCATCAAATATGTATTAATTTGATGTCCACTATGCCTACGCAATCGCAGCTTTTGGTTTATCGATACGAAAACACCTGTCAAAAATGTTTACGGTGTCTATCAACGAGACTCGGTGCTCATGACGTCATCTCAGTTGATCACTGACGTTAGCCAATACGAAAATGGCTGTTTGACAGTTTATCGTTGAGCACTTTGCATAGCGTAGATTGAAGATTAGGTAGATTTGCAGTCAGCGAATGGGGAAGAAGATAGCTATAGTTCGACATATTTACATTTTTTTTTTTTTTTTTTTTTTTTTTTTAAATGGCACTTGTTTATCATTTTGCCAATGTCAAGTTTAGGAAACTGATATTATTTTATAAAATGCGGAATGATCGGGAATTTGGAAGGGATCAGTAATGTTGGATATGAGCTTAGGGTATGAGGATACGGATTTAGAGTAGGAAAAAGAAAGGATAATTATATTACATTGATAATTAAATTTTTATATCATTTTGAATTATAAATGTACTTAGAGCTTTATATACAAGATGGTTATTAGACATAAGAAGGATAGGGATAGATGTGGGAAATGGAATATCGAGTGATATAAGATGATCAATTAAGGAAGAGGAATCATTACTAGTACACGCCAAAAATAAATGATTTAAATCTCCGACATCTTCACCGCACAGACATGACTCAGACTGTACAATGCGAAGCCTTGCTAGATGTTGTGGGGTACAAACATGACCCAAACGCATACGTATTAATATAGAAGTTGTTCTTTTACAAAGCTTCACATTGGAAAACCAAGGTTTGTTTGGAATAGTTGGTTGAATTGCATAATAAAATTTTCCTTTTGACTGGCTACTGATAGACCATATATTATTCCAGGACTCCAAAAGATATAATTTAGGTAAATTAGAAAGATCATTAGAGAAAACTTTATAAGGGTGCAAGTCACCACATGAAATGGCCTCCTTAGCGAGCTCATCAGCCTTGGCATTGCCGACGATGCCACTATGACTTGGAATCCATACAAAAAGTATTTCAACGTTATTATTGAGACATTTAAAGATAATATTCCTACATTTATTAATAACTATGTTATTTGATTTAAAAGGATTTTTATTTAAAGCTTTAAGAGCACTAAGACTATCAGAAAAAAATATTGCTTTTTGGATCTTGGAAAGAAGAATATATTCTAAGGATTTGAAAATGCCAAAACATTCCCCTGTAAAAACAGATGATTCAGGAGGAAGTTTAATTTTTTGAACGATATTGTATTGTGCATGGTAAACTCCAATACCCACACTTGAAGATCCATTCTTTGATGCATCTGTAAATACATGATGCATTTCAGGCCACTTATTATTCACAATTTCATTAAATTTGGTGTTAGCATTTGGATCATTTTTTGTGATACCTATATCTAAAAATGTATTTGGAATCATGATCAATGACTCATAGTCGTAATTGAACAAAGGAAGTAAACGGGAACTATAGGCGGGGGCATTTAACATTTTATATTTTTCATAACTTAAAACAAGACACGGAGTAGATTTATGTTGCCAATAAGGTGAAGAAGATATTTCGTTTATCAATATAGGAAGCTTAGAATGCAAGGGATGGTCTGAGAATTGCATAATTCTGAATAAATATCGGTCGGATAAATATTGACGTCTCAAATGTAATGGAGGGTCACAACATTCAACACGCAAGGCATTGAGAGGGCTTGATTGCATTGCACCAGTTACTATTCTTAACGCTTTAGATTGTATAGACTCCATTTTTTTAAGAGCTGATAAGTTGCATGGTTCCAATAAAAATGTCCCATAGTCTAGAATTGAACGAATCAATCCATTATAAACTAATCTGAGAGACGACGGATGTGCCCCCCACCAAACGCCAGAAAGACATCGAAGCATATTGACCATACGCTCACATTTCACCATTATGTGATCAACATGTGTGACTGCAGTCATTTTAGTGTCTAAAATGAGACCCAAAAATTTTACGTTATTTTTAAGAGGAATATTTTTCCCATCATACGATAAAGTAATTGTAGGAGGAACTTTTTGTCTTGAGAATAACATAATACTACTTTTGGAAGGAGATAATTCCAATCCATTATTATCCATCCAAGATTTTAAAAGAGAAAGAGAATGTGACATACGATTGCATAAGATATCAGAAGAGTGGTCAGAACAATATAAAAGTAAGTCATCAGCATATTGTAATATAGAAATAGAATCATTCAAATATGAATCTAAATCATATGTGTATACGTTATATAAAATGGGACTCAGTACAGATCCCTGAGGAAGACCTTTCCAAATGTTTCTTGAATTATTAGAAACATTATCTAATGATATTGTTCTTTCTGTTAACATGTTAATAATGAAGCGAGTTAAAATAACAGGAAAATTTAATTTGAGCAATTTTTCTTTTAGTATGGAAAGGACTACATTGTCATATGCTGAGGATATGTCGAGAAAAGCAGCTAATGTTGATTCTTTGCGAGATAGAGCAATCCGTATATCTATAGTGAAAACTGAAAGGCTGTCTAATGTACTCCTACCTTTTCTAAAACCATTTTGACTGATAGGCAATATGTGATTATATTCGAGAAACCATTCTAATCTATTTTTAATTAAATGTTCTACAATTTTAATGATAACTGGCGATAATGCTATTGGGCGATAAGATGAATGATGGCTTGGGTCTTTATTGGGTTTCAGTACTGGCAATACTACTTGACGTTTCCAGCAACTTGGAATGTCACCTGTGGAAATAACTTTGTTTATTATTTTTAAATAATAGAGTAACGCTTCATCTCCCAAATTGGCAAAAAATGAATAAGGAATGCCATCCTCTCCAGGAGCCGAATCTTTCACACTATTTAAAATATACTTTAATTCAACTAATGAAAACTGAGTATTTATACCAGTATTTGGAATGTTGGGAGGAATATTGAAGTCATTGATATTTGGTGACACTGTTGGAGGTGCTAACTGGTCAAGATATGCATCAGATAAAGATAGAGGCAATAATTTCAAGGGAGAACTCGCGACATATGAAGATCGAAACCTCTTAATATTATTCCATAATTCAGTGAAAGGGGTGCTAGGGGAAATAGAAGCACAGAACTTTCTCCATCCTTGAAATTTCTTTTCCTTTAGTAGATCACGAGTATCATTACTGATTTTTAAAAGAATTTCATAGTTATCATCGGACATATTATTTTGATAATTTAATTCTGCTTCTTTTCTGTTTTTAATGGCTGCAGTACATTCTTTATCCCACCATGGCGGAGAAGGGAGTCTATTTGAGCCTTTTTTAATAGGAAACACCTCATCAGCTACATCTAATAATATTCTAGTGAAACATTCTACATTTTGTAACAAACTAGGAGACTCTGAGAGGGAACAAATTTTTTGTTCAACTGTAGATTTGTACAATTCCCATTTTTCAGTGTCCAACCTATATTTTAAACGAGGAGGCTTGTGTTGTGGTGGAGAATATGGAATTCTGTTATAAGGAAATGTGATTATGATAGGAAAGTGGTTGCTGCCATATGTGGAAGAAAGAGTATACCAATTGACATTAGAAGCCAGATCTGGAGTACAGATGGATAAATCTACTGCACTTATTCCTTCATTTGGTGAAGTGCAACGAGTGGGAGATCCAGTGTTTAATATACATAAATTATGGAAATCTATTATTTTCAAAGTATCTTCACCATTAGTATTTGTTAAAGAACTTCCCCATGATCTATGCTGGGAGTTAAAGTCCCCTAATAACATAAATGGTCTGGGAATATGGGTCAAAATATTGTTAATTTCATTAAAAATTTGTAAAGAGGGGTGAGGAATATAAATAGATACAAAAGTAATATTATTAACTTTAATGCATATTATAGAAAAATCATTAGAATGTGAAGGAAGAGATATAATTTTATAGGGTAAATTATTTGTAACTAAAATAGCTACACCTCCGTAGCCATCATACCGGTCTTCTCTTATACAGGAATATCTAGAAACTCTAAAATTATAATGTGGTTTTAACCATGTTTCCGAAAGTGTAACAATAAATGGGCTATATTTATTTATAAGATATAATAAATCACTTTTTTTATTATTTATGCTTCTGCAATTCCATTGAATTATGGTTGTACAATCCATTATTCAGAGCATCAATTGTAGATTCAATTATAGGAGCAACGTTGGACGGTATTAATATATTATTTTGAGTAAGAACACTTAATAATGTAACTATAATATCATTGATTGACATCTGCGATTGTTGATTATTATTAACTGTAGTTGATAAGGCACAACCATTTATAGGAGATGATATATTATTGTATTCATTTATCAATTTATTGTGGGCTACCTGGTCATAGCCAGGTGTAATGGAGGGGGGAGTTTTAATATTTTTGTATATTGTTTTTTTATATGATATGTTCTGTTTTGTTGATTGATTGTTTTGTGGACTAATTGATGTAGATTTTTTGGGTATTGATAAAATATCAGCATATGGCTTGGAAATAGGTTTATGCAATTTAGCAGCCTCAGCATATGAGATACAGTCCTCAGCCATAGTTATTTTTATATTTTTCTGGCGAGAAAATTCTGGACATATCTTATTTGTAGCGAAATGAAAACCTGAGCACAAACAACACGAGGCACAATCATCATCTACATTACATGAGTCTCCTGTGTGACCCTGCCCACATTTGAAACACCGCGGTTTCCCTCTGCACTGTGCTTTAGTGTGTCCATATCGGCAACAATTGTAACATTGTACAGTTGGGTAGTGATATAATTCAACTGATAGAGAATTATAACAAATAAATACCCGTTTGGGCAAAACCTGGCCATCAAATGATATAATAACCGTCTGAGATGGTTTCCATGTGGCAGTTCCTTCAACAAGAACTTTAAAATTCAATCGTCTAACTCTTAGAACTGGTCCGCACCCAATTGGCACTGAAATATTATTAAGAATTTCTTCATCAGACCATTCTGTAGGGATACCCCTAACTACACCCATTCTGATAATATTAAATGTAGGAATAAAAGCCTTGAAGTCATTTACTATCAATGTATCACTATTAAGAAATAAGTTAGCATCTGTATATTGGGAAAAAGATAAGGACACTCGGTTGCGACCAATTCGCTTGACGCTGCCATTTATAATATTTTTAAAATTATTGTTTTTTAAATAATTGCCAAATGATATTGGATGCAATATAATATTATCATTTGGAGTCTTTTGTATTTTTTGGACATGAATGTATAAGGAGCCAAGTCAGTTGATGTATATAATTTTCTGCCAATCTGAGATTCTGGGACTATGTGGGAAGTGTTATCAATTACCTTCAAAGTCGCAGAAGGTGTCGGAAGAGATGGAGATGGCTGGCAATCACTATCAGAGCATTTACATGACTCTTTATTCAGATTAACACTCATTTTGTTAACGCGTTTCTTTTTGTTGCAAGTTCTGCAGATTTTTTTGGCGTGACTACGTTTTCTGCTAGTTTTAGATGATGAACAGTCGGTGTCCATGCCAGACTCCGAATGTTCAACAGTTACATAAGCAGCCACCTGGGGGGCTGAGCCCCCAGGATCTGGCGGTAATTATACATAATATATACAAAATATTACAAAACTGATCACTTTTTGAATACAATAACAATTAACTATTTAAATGGAAAAAAAACACTCCCGCCGCGATCAAGTTTCCCGCGCTTTCCTCATATTTACATATAATACAGCTACGTACAATTAATACTGCCATACTTACACTTTTACCCCATTTTGTGGGTAAACTGGTATTGGGCATTTAGGTTTTACTACGAGTCGTAATTTATCAATGGTGTGGCAGGTGATATTGTTATAACTTTATAGAAGTCATAATAAAACACGGGATTGATGAAGTATAGTTTAATTAAGACCCTAGACATACAAAATAAATAGTTTCGTACAGGCTAGAGGATTTTTTTTGTATGAGTTGTGACTTATCACGTTTTGACCGCAACCTCCTCAGTTATTGATTGTATATACTGTACTGATAGGTGATGTATTCTGAAGACACAATTAAATACCTAATTATCCTTTGTTTCCATATAAACTCGCAAATTTTCACATTTAGTGAGTAGCCTTGCAGATCTGAAAGAAAAATACCTGTGGCGAGCACACTTGGTCTGACCTACTTTAACCTTAGAGTGGACTATATGAGATTAACGACGAAAACATAGACTACCGGCTGGACGAAGTCACTCAGGACGCGACCAGATCCGGGCGAATCAGGAGAGAGAGACGGGTACAGAGTAGCAACACGAAGGGGGAGGGGTGAGGGGTGCGCGGTGATGCGCGTAGCAAGAGCAGACGGGGTGCGCGGGACGCGCGGGACTTTTCGGGACAAGCGGGAACGTGCCTGGAACACGGGCGGAACGTGTGGGACCTACTCGGGACACGATCGGGGCGCGTAGAACGTATTCGGGACATTTTCGGGACATGTGGAACGCGCGCGGGACACACGGAACGTGTGCGGGATGCGATCGGGACACGGTTGGAACGCGTGGGACGTAATCAGGACACGATCGGGATACGTGAGGCGTCCCGGGACACGATTAAAATACGAGCGGGGCACGTAGGACGTATCCGGGACGTGGGCGCTGCACAAGGGGCGCGCGGGGGGGCGCAGAAGGCGCGGGACACGCGAGACGCGGGCGCTGCACAAAAAGGCGCACAAGGGACGGCGCAGAAGGCGCGGGGTGCGCTCAACGCGCAAAAGGGGGGGGGGGGGGGCGACGAATACTCTCGGCGGGTTACAGGAGGTACCCGGTCGGCGGTGCGCTTGAATGCCCAATTCACGCTGGTACTCGTTGGGGCTCTTGCTTGCCCGTAGATATCAGCTGCAGTCGGTGGGGCTCTTCTTTTGCCCAAGGATTCCCAACCACCCAATAAAAACAGCCAATTTTTTTTTTTTTTTTACTGTTTATAGGCCTGTGTTTGACTGCAATCTCACCATGGTAAGTGATGATGCGGCCGAAAGTGGTAGGCACACAAAGCCTAGAATTCTTCTTATATTTCTTCCTTTTTCTTCTTCCAGTTTTCTTGAGGGCTGCTGCCGTGGGAATGCCATTCCGAAGGAAACCGCGCTACTTTTATACTGTCGGCCAATGTACTGTGACCAATCAGAAGCCCGGAAATAATTTATTTTTAACCAATCAGAAAGAAGGTCGCAACCTTGACACAATTTCGCGGTTTGTTTTGATGCTATCTCTTTCCCACTTAGTCCCGTTTATTTCTGCGGGATGTTCTGTCCCTTTCTAACCGTGTTCCTATCTCTTTCTATAGCGGTTTTTCCTTATAATTGCGTTTTCCTTAGGAAATGGCTTTCTCATTACAAAATTAACTTATTTACTAGATAGACCTTACTTTTCTACACATTATATAAAAAGAATTACATAAATATCTCTATTATCTTATGAGATAAAATTGAAAAACCTCAAGTGGCTCTCGTGTCGGTAACGCCGCGTCATTAAACGGTGCTACTACTTGAGAGGCCCTCTTTTTCTCGAAATAAGTTAACACAAAACTAAAAACCTTTCTTTCCTTACCTAAAACCTTAAATTAATACTTTAGACCTTATAATATGAATAATTTCGCACTTAAATTAATACTAGCACTTAAATATTTACATTTCACACTTAAAATTATTTCTTATATACAACTTAGGTAAAACACACACACTTAGGCACTTCACATAATCAGTTCGCGTCGCTGACAATACCTATATTTGATTTCATAATACATGACATATATCGTCGTTATTTGTAAGTTATTATTTCCGCGTCACACGAATTCAAAACAATTACTTTCTATGTATCAAACTTACCTATAAATATAACTATAAATGGTTCTTTATGAAAACTACAAAAAATAAAACACGTTATTTAAAGTGCTAAAATTAATAAAGTGGTAAAATTTATAAAATGCTGGTATCCCCATCAACTTATAATCCGACTATTTACGAATGACACGTAGTACCATAGTTAACCACCCCACAATAATAAGCCTCACACTTTGGTCGGTTAGCACTAAAAACAAATTTGGTTGATCATCGTTTTTCGACGAAATTATCTATTAAATTTGCATGATATTGACAGAAAATACACTTGAGTATAGTAATCATTTGATTTCCTTACTGTATCAATTTAAAAAATCTACTTACCGATGAAAGGTTATGTTTGGTTAATTTCGTTCACTACGGCTTTTACAACCAATTACACAACAATTCACCATCACTGCACACTAAACAATATCTTTGAGAATATAAAAAAAGGCACAAATAACATTCAATTAGGATTTCAAAGCTCTCATCAATTACATATCTTTTGGAACCAGAAACTTGTTTGCCATCAACGAGTTCAACGACACTGATGTCAAGAATAGAAACCTATACGCGAGATAGGGACAAAAAAATATGCTTAGTCCTGCTCACACATACACGTTTTGCCATATACGTATCTCGCTTTCGTAATTATTATTATTTTAGTGACATATCTACCTAATCCTGAATCTAAGTTGCATAGTGATCTTCACTTTAAGCTGTCAGTTGAGATACGAAATAGCCCAGCAGGTTACCCTGGGTTCAATCGACAGGAACCTGAATTGTCGTGAACCAAATATCAATATATTTGGTTCACGATCTAAGTCGAGACGATAAAGTATCTTATTATTTTTTGAGTTTGTTATACAGGTTGTCCCAATTAATACTCAACGTCAAGAGTTTACAAAAATTATACCAGCGAACTTTGAGCCGTCATCGTTTAAAAAAAAAGTACAAAATTAACCCTGGCAAGTAGTAACAAAAGTCGGCCCTTTTCGTTACATAAAAAATATTTTTGCTTATTTTATAGCGAGAGAACATAGCATTTGGCAATTTTTTTTGTTTTACTACAAAAACATTCCATTCCATTCTTAGATTTTTTTACATGGCAAGAAATGTTCTAACGTCAATCGTCAATCGTCAAATCGTCAATGTCAATGTCAGTCAAATGTCAAATGTCATTGAAAAACAACGCACCTTTGTTTGCGGCGAATAAAATTTAACTATTCTGAAGATTTCTCATAATAAATAATGGCACAAGTAACCGCTGGACAATCTACAGACGAAGAGCCGCTGAAAGATATATTCGACCGAGCAATGAAGTTATTTGATACTATAGAAAATACAAATGAAGCGATAAATAGTGACCCGGTTCAGGTTAGTTTTATTCGCGAATAAAAAACTCATTTCGGTTCTAATTCACTGTTTGAGATGGTAAATAAAGTCTTGTTAATATGAACTTAATGTGAACTAATGGAAGTAATGTTCGTTCAGGCTTTTTTCTGTGCAAATCAATAGTAAACTTTGATCAAAGTATGGATTGCAATTATGTGATTGCATCATAATAATCTTCTTGAATAAGTATCTGGTATTTCACCAAAACGTGTATAATATACTAAATTAATTAAATATACAAACACTTATTTTAACTATTTACAGTTGAGTATAAAATCGGCTATATCAAAGTTTGAGAAGGCCACAAACCTGGTGTCTCTCACAGGAATGTTTAGTAAGAACGAGAGCATTGAGGAACTACCCACGGAGACACTGCAGTATCTCCTACTGCCAGCCTTACTTGGTACACTCAGCCTGAAGCTGTGTGGGCAGCCAAGAAAGGAAGTTGTTAATGTTGCCGAGATTTATTTCAAGTAAGTTTTTGTTCTATTTCTTTCCTAGTCCTTGTGTTCAATGACTGATTGAATGTGTTCTCTATACATATATTCTAATTTGCAAGAGATACTCTGGAATAGTATATGAAATAAATAAACAAGGATGTCCATGCCCACGTCGGCCACCATGCTTTACGTACAAGGCAGTACATACACATTCACACATTAGCCGAGCGCGGGTGCGTTCGAAACAGCTGTTTCCCTCGGAATATCCAACTACTATGTGAGTGAGAGGTGGCCGACTCTCACAGTTTTTGTTAGTTAGTAGTTTGTGTAAATAAAATATCCGATATACTAAACACATGTTAAGTTTTCAATCAGATTCCAAACTTAGCATAGCTTGTAATTTGGATACCACATAACTGCTGTATCGAACATTCCAGGGACTTTTTAAAAAGGTGCAAAGACTATGGTGTAACAAATGTAGAAGTGTCTCAGAGCAACAGTGATGACTCAAGACGTTCAACAAACAGTGAACAAGCCAAAATTGCTAATATGGTTGGTAAAGTTTGTACTTATATCTTATTTAATTTGATTTACAAAACCTCTTGAAAAATTCATTTACAGTCAATCTAATTACAAGCTTTTATTTAGTTTCACCTGACCCGTGTCTGTAATCGTATCTTGAAAGTTAAATTTGACCCACTTCCCAGTGTCCAATTGAGCTGAAATTTGGTATACATTAGTATATTGGATGACAATGCAAGTACAGACAACAAAAAGTACAGTCAACATAAAAAGCTTGTATTAAAAATTATTTTTTTAACAAAAACTTGTTTTCTATATAAATTCTAAAGTGATATGGCTAAGTTACTTGATTCAAATTATCTGTTTCCATCAGAGGTTACCAATAGGTCCCTGATGGTTAAAAAAGAGTGATAGCATATATTTTTCAGATAAACATTTTATCTTGTTTCAGGTACAAACAAGAGATTCTAAAATCAAACGGTACAATGAAATGAAAGAACTAAAAGAAAAACTGAGTACTCTGTCAACAGCCATGTCCCTACCAAATGTGGATGACGAGACAAAGCGGGAGTACTTCTTGACACTACTCCATAACTATGTGAATCAGGCTGTTGACGAGTTGGTCAGTATTGATCAGGAGAAACCCATACTGGAATATATGGCGAAGCATGCTGGAGGTATGTACATTCTAATTAAGGGAAATAATTGGTATACATACATATGGTAACTTGACAGTTTTTTTCTAGATAATGTCATTAGTTTTTCTAAATAGTAATTTTTGTAAGCTTAGACTTAATAGAGGAGGTAATCTCCAGAATTAATGATCCAATTCTGAAAATTCTACTTTAATAAGAAGCTACATTATCCTAGAGTGTCATACTTTGAATCCTGGGAATGCAGATGAAACCATGTGGGACAGCTAGTCAGATATATATATATTATATTTTTATTATTTAGCATGGTTAACTTTGCCGATCAATTAAGAACGGATAAACATGCTACACCATGAGCACTTCCGGAATATTACATTTATGTAATTATTTTATAGTGTAATGGCAGAGTGAAATAACACTTTCAGAGCATATTAGCTCATAGTCAACTTGAAACTCCCGGACCAGAGCAGGCATAAGGCATAACATACCCTGGATGGGTGACTGCCTTGTGGCGAATTTCAAATCGAGCGTTTCCGTCGAAAGGCACGTAAAGACGTTGGTCCCGGTTATGAATTATTCTGATAGTCGTTATGCTAGTTGGAGGCCTTCTAGGCTGCTTGAAAACTACAACAGTACGTTGACCACCAGCCTACCTCCAACGATTCGCAATGGGTACGCGTGGTGGAGTATTTGTCCATTCCCTTTGACCCTCATTTGTGTGCAGGAGACCTGTGTCTCATTGGCCTGTTGCCAGTGGGACATTATAGGCTGATGATGATGATGATGATGAATGTTCCAGAGCCGAAACCGAAGCAGATGCCCCGCGCGCCGGCGCTGCGGCCGGTGATAATAACGCGCGACGCGGTGCAGAAGGCGGTGTACGGGCTCGGCTACCCCTCCATACCCACGCTCACCGTAGAGGAGTTCTATGATCAGAGGGTTAGGGAGGGCACGTGAGTATTATTCTTTTACACATTTATTTTAGTCCCCATCATACACGTGTGAGAAAGTATCCTTTAAGTTTCCAGAGATCTCCGTAGCGGTATCCAAATCCTTTTTATTATCCTATTTAGACTTTACGGAGCTTAGTGGTAGCATATACTCTATATACCTATTGATCAATAAAAGCATATTTTGTAAGGCCCGAGAAATTTATAATACAGTGCCAAAAACTATACCCAATAAATTATAGTTAAAAAAACACTCTTTTAAAAGCCCTGCCCTGTTGCCCACGCCTTTTTATTAAAATATTAGACTTAATACAAAAATCGCTTACAGTAAGGCCCTTAAAATAATTCCCTGTCTATCCCAGACAGGGAAAGGGTTTTTTTTATTAAATTTTTGGTAAATTTAATTTATTAGGTATAGTTTTTGGGTGTAGTAATCAATTTAGCATTAAAAATATTATATTTTTCTGAACAGTAAAATTTTAGTTACTTATATCTTCGAAACGTGACACTGTACGAGGTTTTGTCACAGAATATTTCTTGGTTGTAGTGATGTCAGCTGTCGAATTTATAAAATTAATCCGTGGACGCCGTTTTGAAAAAGAAAAAAAAACAATATCACGGATGAGAGGAATGACAAAATCTTCCAACACCTTTCGCATTTATTTATTTTAAGGTTTTAATGGTCTAGTATAGTTGCGCTACAAAGTTTATATATGTTGATTATTTTAGGATTCCAGAGTGTTATAACATAATCCTAACGAGCTTTTGATCGGCAGGTTTCCAGGCTCGACAAACATACCGCATGCAACCATACAGACTACGGAGGAGGAGAAAGATGAAGCCGAACAAATCAGAAAGGTAGGTTCCCAACCCAAGTCACCAGTTCAATAAATCTTGCAGGGCGGGAACGCGCGATTGATATCCCTGTTGCTAAAAGCGTCAATAGGCTACGGTGACCGCTTCCCATCAGATGTGCCGTTAGCTTGTTTACCTTACCTACCTTACCTAAAAAAAAACTTTATGTTTTTCCTATGAACAGTACCCCGAAAGAATTGACGTTAATAAACACTTACCTACTAACATTGAGCTATTATTACTACGTATAGAGAAGACGCCACACTCCCGTCACACTTGTTGTCGTAGAACGATGAACGAAACGCGTAAGCACCGTGAAAAACACGGTGTTTGCTAGAAAAGTGCTACTAAAAGCGTTCTGATAGCGCTACGTGTTTCTACTGTCTGCTTAGACGACTAATTATTGTTTCAGCGCTAAAGAGAACTTTAGTTGACTCTAAAATAGGAAAATAACCTTTGCTTATGATAGCTTCTCTGTACGTAGTAATAATAGCTCTATACTAATGCGTTTGCGTTAACTATAAATTTGTATGGGAGGAATTAGTACCATGAGTATTCCGGTAGAGGCGCTGTGCCAATTTCTATAGAGAAGTGTCGTAAACGCAAACGCGTTAGTAAGCGTTTACTAACGTCAATTCTTTACACTCGGGGTACAGGCTTGTTTGAATACCAACTCACAATGGTAAGTGATGATGTGGCCAAAGGTGAAGCATCAGAGATATTTAAATATCATTGCACACAGAGCCTACAAGGGAACTCTTCAAGATCAAATTACTATAAAACTGCGTTATATTCGATTAATATTTGGATTGAATATTTATAGGTCCTCTTTTCAACAATTTATATGCAATATTAATTAATTTTATAAAAAAATTTTTTGAAACAGTCCGTATATCCGAAAACACTCATTTAAAAAAAAATATGCCACTTTTACTATCTTCAAAATTCAGCTTTGAGTTCCTTTCAGCGGTTTTCTCTAAGGCCTGTAGTTCAGAAGTTGACCTAACTGGGTGAAAAAAATAATAATAATAATATAATAATAATATAATAATAATATAATAATAATAATACTTTATTAATTTCTCATCAACACATTAATGGTACAGAGTCATAGTTATTGCAGATAATATAGAGACTGGTGTCTGATTTAGGTGAAACCTGTATTACAGATCACCAGGCATTCCCTCCGTAAGACCACTTAATTTATGAACGTTTTTACCTATGTTATTAGAAAGTCTTAATAAATATAAAAAATTACAAAAGAGAAACGAGAAACGAAAAACACAAAAATCTTTCAGATAATAGATAAAAAAAGACCCTATCATAGTTCTATCTTTTTCTCTCTCTGGCCAAGTGTCTATTTTCCGATACCGTTACACCCTGTATAGGAAATGTTTGCGTCTATTGTCTAAATTATTTCACTTCACAAATGATGTGATAAATTTAGTTGGTTTTAAAAATTATTTGAGTTTATTGCCGGCTCTTCGCAGCAAAAGCAACCTTCCGATATTAGAGTCAACTATTCAACTATAACTGATGTGTTAACAGGAGCAGCTGGTAGAAGACGATGATTCCGAAGAGTTGGAGCGACAACGCAATATGGACGAGTATAAGGACGACCACCGCAGGGGCTGGGGGAACAGACACAATAGGAGTTAATACTACATAGTGGCGCTATACTTAGATATGGTACTTATTTACGCCCCATTTTAAGAGATACGGCGTAGTTATTGAGAAAACTGGGTTCAGACAAGGGAAGTTTTGCCGGAAGTGTTTGGAAAAATCTGGAAACGCCATTGATAAACCTAGATTCCCACAATCTTCTACGTATGTTGTTTAAAGACTCCGTATCGGTGCGATTTTATGTATTAAATTATTTATGTAATTATTTATGTAATGATGTATGTATTTTCATATATTTATGTTAAAATATTTTCCTGAAAGTGCAAGTTCACTGATTAAACTGTTCTCAAACTATTTTGTTTATTTGTTTGATTACTAGTTAATTTGAGCGCCTAAATGCAAATTGTTTGTAAATACTACTCTTGAAGCGTGTAGTTGCCATAATATAGCAGGCAGGTTGGAACATCATGAATCCGTGAATGTCAAAGAAAAATAAACTTTATTGCTATATAATAAGTCCTTATTGTAACGTATTTAAGTAAATTTTTCTATGGCATTCTTAGGTACTTAGTGTACTAATGTAACATAATTTTGGGCTCACTACTGTTGTAATTCTAATAAACAATTAAAATCAAATGTACATTTGTTTCACTGACTCTACTTGTCTTTTCAGTACCATTATTGAGTACCCCAACACCTAGCGAGATAATATGCCTTATGTCAACTACTTAAAGTCTACTTTGACTCTTCACACTGTGACGCCGATATCTTCTAATCCTGAAAACAGTATATATAATATGCGAAGTCGGAAAAACTATAGAATTTGACAGCTTTAAATATGTTCTATCCTTATTAAATAATGTTCGCAAGAAAGAGATGTGATGTGACTAAAATTAGTTTAGTGCGATTTACAACAGAATCGGCACCATTGTGGCACCATTATGATCCACTTTTAGACAATATTCTACTCTAATGCGACATAAATGAATATTATAATACTTTAGATTTTAGCCGCACGATCTCACATGTTCCCCTATATTACATTAATAGGGTTGAATTACCAAGATTTGTTTTACAAATCAAAATATAGTTACTTTCTAACAACAGATCCGTGTCACGACTGACTTCAAGAGTAGGTAATACCACACCCCGAACAAATCACAAATAAAGTGTTGCAAAGGTCAGTCCTCAGCTTCAGGTTCAATACACCTGCCGCTTTCACTCCACGAAAACGAAAGTGCAACTACATGATATGTCATGTTAAGTATTGTCACAAGTGGATTGCGTCACGTGTTATAAAACGACTGTCTGCTTGGTGAATGACGATATCATTATTTAATATTTATACATGGCCAGAACTACCGATGACATTCCCGAAAATGCCTCCGTAACTACAATGTAGCCCCAACAACTGTTTGCCCCAACAAACGGACAACGTGTTTCCAGACACTTATAACATGGGTATATTCAAGGCCAGAGTGAACAGGCATCTTATGGGTACGCGCGGTCCACCCTAGACTACATCTTCGCTTACCATCAGGCGGGTTTGCGGTCAAGCGTAAACCCATTAAATATAAAAAGAAACGTCATGTTCACATTTTCAACAGTTTTCAAGTTACAGCTTGTTTAAGCTTAACGCAATTATTAACAAAGTTCAACCTATTGTACACACGGCACATCAAGTATATACATTTCCAGTATAAGCTGATCTCGCATTATATAGGATTTCCCTGCAATGAGAGGTCAGCTTATATTGGAAATATATAGCTTGATCTGTAGCCGTGCGTACCAACATCGGGAAAGCAGTGGTGTAGCATTCCAAATCTTAAAGAATTTAGTACTAAATTCTCTAAGAATCCAAATACTAAGTCCCAGACAACGTTTATGAATGTCATAGAAAAAGTCATCTTATTTCTTTACAGTTAGGTTTATCTAAATCAAAATTTATATGATATTTTCGCTACGCTTTTTTATGACATTGTAACAATATGATAGGAAAATAATATAAAACGGTGAAGGACACCAACCTATGGATGAATAAGAGCGGCACAAGAAAATGCCTGACTCACTTCTGAGTTACGGTAAAAGATACGGTAAGGGCAAGGATGCACAGTAGGTCCTTCCTCAGCTACAGACGCTGGCGAAGCTTCTTTCAGACACTTCTTGAGTTTTAAAGTGATACGGTAATTTGGTTTTGTAAAGGTTTTTATATCCAGACGCGGTTTTCAAGCAAAGTGGACTTCAATCTCTACAAAGGTAAGAACAAAAATAAATAAAAACATATCATCACAATTCCCGGGATAAAAAGTAGCCAATGCCCTTCTCCATACCATAGACTACCTGCATGCCAAATTTCATGATGATCCGTTGAGTAGTTGAGGCGTGAAGGCGTAACAAACAAGCAAACAAACTCACTTTCACATTTATAATAGTTAGCATAGCTGTCCCCCGCGGTTTCACCCGTGTTCCCGGGATAAAAAGTAGCCTATGTCCATCTCTATTCCATAGGCTATCTGCATGCCAAGTTTCATGATGATCCGTTGAGTAGTTGAGGCGTGAAGGCGTTACAAACAAACTTACTTTCGCATTTATAATATTAAGTTAGTATTAGGATTTATAACAGTAAGTAAACAACGTGAAATTTCAAGTGAAAGGTTGTCCTCTAAGTTCAGCCGTACTGTAGCGTAGTTATGTTTGCGACATTAAGCTATATAGGGGAAAGGGAGCAGGCATGTGGCCATTCATCGTCCATCGGTGGCGTGGTGCGACTTCCGCTACTCCTGTTTATGGGAAGTGGCGCGTGCGCCGAGGCGGAAGCGCGTTGCGCGGGCGCAGGCGTGCGCTCTTACTGGCGACGCGGGAACTGCGGATGTGGCATCATAATACGATGTGATAAGTAAATAATGATGTGGAAGGATGTGGTAAGCGGTAAGTGATACACAAAGTCTAGAGATGTTTGGCGACCGATTTTTCACTTGTTGGAAGTAGACTAGTGATGGTTCCCCTTATGTTTTCATTTCCGATAGCTCAAGCTCATTGTACGACGGCAAAACTTTAGAACGAGTGGAGGAGTTCCAAGAAATGAAATAGTGTCTCGTAAATAAGATGGATAAGTGAAAGATGCATATAGAAATAGAAAAATTGCACAATGAACGAAGTGATTACGAATACCTGCAATATATTACCTACCAGACTATTCAATTTTAATTGATGAATTGAACATTAACCAAATATTCTGAATGCCATATCTACGTTTCCTCGTCAATACACGGCAAGGTCGATAGCTTGTCTACAGTTAACTCTTTACTAATCGTTAATACATAGGTACATAACTGCATACTCATTACGAGTACCGAAGCGAATGGTGAAGAAAGGCCTAATACTCGCCTGTTTTCCTTCTTCCTTATCCGATTAAATTACTCGTTATTTATATTATTTTCCATGACGATGACTGCAGCTTAATAAATAAGTTAAGCTTATCTTCCTATTAAATACGTGAGGTTTTCGCTGCACTCTCTGCGGTCTTTTCTCTTATTATTTATAGGTTTTCCAATTTAATTTACTTACAATGTAGAGGAAAGTAGTCTCTATGACTATAATAACTATTAGATATAACTAGATGTTCACTTTTTTCTTATTTTAATTTTACGTTTTCCTATAACCTACATATACCTAGTTTATTATTAACTTTGTGCCTTTTTATCATCTTAGTTTGGTTTTCTATTATTTCATCAATCCGTTTTTTTTTTATACGACCAAGTCGACAAGCAAGCATACGGCCCGCCTGATGGTAAGCGGTTACCGTAGCCATATGGACGCTTGCAACACACGTAGCATCGCTCACGCGTTACCGACCTTCCCCCCCACCCCTATGAGCTCTGGCAACCTTACTCACGCGTAGGAACACAACTTTACACAACATAAAGTTATTTGGCTGCGGTATTCTGTAAGGTGGAGGTTCTTCCCCAGTCGAGCTGCTCTTTGAACGAATAAACGCTATGCTCTACCTCTCTTAAAAGATTGTTATTGTCCGATTGTTATTTTTAAGCGCCTTGGAGACGTTATTTTATGATACTTAATTATACGTTTGTTTAAATATTTGCCATACAGGTTTATAGCCGTTAGTCTATTGCCACGCTTCATGCAACCAATAAGTATTAATTAAAGAATCAAAATCGGGACAATACATTTTAAGAGCCATCCAAAATATTATAGTTCTTACCATCAAAAGTAACTTACTGGAACATGCGACGTTGCAGTTAGTAGGTATCAATGCAGGAAATAGTCTTGATGCTAAAAGATTGGCACTTAGTCACCCGGACCACTGAATCGTATCTGGGCTAATAGCCTGGACCAGCGTTGCCAGTTTTTTTTCGAGCAAAGCGGGATTTTGTACCATCTAGAGTAAAAAACGCTTTGTTTTCTATTCTATCGTCGAAAGCGGGACATACTAAAAAAACCGGCCAAGCGCGAGTCGGACTCGCGTACCGAGGGTTCCATAGAAACTTATAGGTATGTAAATAGTTTATTCATCACGGGAGTAGAGTCACGAAGATTTTTTCCCTTTCTACCGATTATGTTGTAATTTTTTTTTTAATGATGTACCTACCTATCTACAAAACGCTTTTCGGATTCCTTCCTTTACATACTACATGAAATTGCTTCTTGTCAAATTTCATGGCTCTAGGTCAACGGGAAGTACCCTATAGGTTTTGATTCCCTAGTGGGCGTCAAAATATGCGGCATATACGGCCGTATCTTTTGATTGCGTTGACTAGAACTAGAAGTTTGATTTTTGTCTCAGTGACATTTAGCGCACTTTGGCGCGACACCACTGCGATGTTTAAGACGCGTCGCAGGAAAGCTGGTACCATTTCTGAGTAGTGGTGTCTTTACAATTACCCACTTCTACGTCTAACGATGATTTCAATTTCACCGTCGAGTAATCCTCGAAAAGCGGGACTGGGCCTGTCCCGCGCGGGACATTTAATTTTGGGCTAAAAATCGGGACGTCCCGCCAAAATCGGGACGTCTGGCAACGCTGGCCTGGACCCACTTTCGGAGAGACGAATTTTTTTGACATTGGTTTGTTATACACAAAAACAATAAAAAGGTGTTCATAACTTTTTTACAAAACTTACTTAGGTTTAGGTGGATATGGGTGCCACATAGTATGGTATGCGTTGGTACCTGTATGAACATATCTAAATACTAAACTATTACTCGTAAACCAATCGCCACAGAAGACAATCAACAATGATAAATTATACGAACGCACCCTAACAAGGATTCTCAATGCAATGCCGTTAGTTCAGTTACCTTCGCAGGCGCAGGCGGTGCAGTATTTAACATGCGCAGTTCGTCCCGTGGAGATTTGCATTGCAACCGAGTACGTAGCGAACTGGGTCACGTGGACACTGGACAGGTTCTATTGTAATTAATGAGCTCTATTATAACCGTAGATGTGTACAATGTGGCAGGTTGCGAGGTCATCTCCTCGATGGTGGAGGAGTTGCAAACAGGCATCAGTCAGTCAGTAGCTGCAGTCGTTACAGCACAAAAGCTGAGAGTGCCTTTTTGGCCTCACACAGCTCTTTATTGAGAGTTGAGCTTTTGTTTTTGTGTGAGTCCATAATAAATGTATTATCTTTCTTTTCTATAGATATAAGAGATTTTGATTTTAAATAAATACCTACCCCCTTATTCATAATCGCTTTTTAACTAAATCAGTGTAATAGTGTGCCCCGTCTCACTCTTTCGATCACCAAATGTGGTGACTTTGGTGATCGAAGGACTTCAGAATTTTAGCTAATCAACGTTTGATAACTTTGTTATGAATAAGGGGGCTCGCCTTTTATTGCAGTTATTGTTTTAATGTTGATTAAATCTCCAAGTTACAGGGGAACTGGCTATCAAGTAAATCTGTTGGAAATTTGCAGGTCTACCGGCTTAGGCTGTGTCACAGATCATATAATACTACAGTAGCTGTGTGTTATATATACAGGGTGTTGTTTTGGTCGGCGACAAGCGACCCAGGAGTGGTAGTACAAAAAATATCTTTCCCAAAAATGGACTTAATTCCATTAAATACTGTAAATGCGTTGAGAAATACCTTATTCAATTTGAAATAAAATTACCGCAAAGTATGGTCACACGACACGTGCACAGACTAGAGCTAGACGCAAGCCGCCATCGCCCCACCCCTTTACTCCCTCGCACTCCCGCTGAGTATTACGTCTACACTTTAGCTTATTACATGATTTTCCAAATAATATTTTTTTTACTTTTATTATTTAAAAAAAATAAAGTATTTTTTTCAGCAAAATATCTGCCAAACTGCATTGCAGTTTGTCGGCAAGTGTGTTCTCATGTTACATTTATCTATATAAGTGTATGTTAGAGATAATCTAAGTACATAATAATATAAATCCCAGAGATATCCCTATATATGATACATTTTAATGCCAATCATTTAAGGACATAGTGACAGGTAGTGTTTTCTGAGGACCTTTTTTAATTGCGTCTTTGTAATTACATTAAGTATTTGTTAAGTTTTTCGGCAACTCATTAATGAGTGTTGGTGTTATCCATTTCCTTGAGCGTTTACCAAAATAGTTATGAATTCTAGGTACACATAGTTTCTTTTGTTTTGACAGTCGGGTTGGATACTTATGTTCTCTTTCTATATATATATATATGTGTCGAAGTCAGCCAAGCGATCCAAACACCACGATTAGGGTTCTGTAGTATCAGGATCCGGTGGGCGCAGTGCAGGCAATCAAAATCAAAAATCAAAAAGTCATTTATTCAGTTTAGGCCCTAGTAAGGCACTTATGAACGTTATGTACATACAGTTGAATTTACCACCGGTTCGGAATACACTTAAACTGAGAAGACTCCGGCAAGAAACTCAGCAAGGTTTTTTTTTTGTGGAAGATCTTTTAATATTACAGCTTTTTTCCAAATACTTATACAATATATACATTATTATTTTATGCTTATTCGTACAATTGTCACTTAGCCAGGGGGATGCAAGTGCAGAGAGAAGCTACTACAACCATATATTCTTGTCTTCCACGTAATGAGCCGCCTTATAGTAGGCTTTGTCAATTAACCTCTGCTTTATGAAATCTTTGAATTTATCATAAGACATTTTAGTTACTTCGAGTGGGATTTTATTATAGAATCGAACGCAATTTCCGAGAAAAGACTTATTAGCTCTAGATAACCTGAATCTAGGTGTCACAATTTTATCTTTATTTCTTGTATTGAAGTTATGGCGGCTACTATTAATTTCAAATAAATTTAAGTTTTTACGGACAAACATAATATTTTCATAAATGTACTGTGACGGTAACGTTAAAATTTTAAATTCCTTGAATCGACTTCGTAGTGATTCGCGAGGACCCAAACAATAGATTGCGCGAATTGCACTTTTCTGCAGAATAAATATAGTTTCAAAGTCTGCAGCTGAGCCCCACAGCAGAAGACTGTAGGACATTAAACTATGGAAATAAGCAAAGTAAACCAACCTGGCTGTAGCCACATCTGTTATTTGTCTAATTTTTCTAACTGCGAAGGCGGCGGAACTCAGTTTACTAGCTAATCTTTCTATATGAGGACCCCATTGTATTTTACTGTCTAATGTAACGCCGAGAAAAACTGCCTTATCCACTAGTGCAAGTCTTTTACCATCGACAAAGATATGAGTGTCACTCTTAACAACATTAGGGAGAGAAAACCTTATACATTTAGTTTTACAGGAATTAAGCATAAGATTATTGGCGGCAAACCATTTTGATACAGCTGATAATGTGTCATTGAGCTGCGTAAGGTCTGTATCTTTCCTATTGACTTTAAAAATTAGAGAAGTGTCATCAGCAAATAAAACTATATCCGACAATTCATTTACCATATAGGGCAGATCATTAATATATGCCAGAAACAAAAAAGGGCCTAAAATTGATCCTTGCGGTACGCCCGTTTTCACTAAAGACCCTGAGGACGTAGTACCGCTAATACCTACTTTTTGTTGGCGACCTGATAGATAAGATGATATAAGATCGAGTGCCACTCCACGAACTCCATAGTGTTGGAGTTTTAAAACTAGTGTGTAGTGATCTACGCAATCAAATGCCTTGGAGAGATCACAAAATACGCCAACCGCATCCTGTGAATTCTCCCAGGCTTCAAAAATATGCTTTAAAAGTTTAGCACCAGCGTCTGTCGTAGACCGGCCTTTTGTAAATCCAAACTGATGATCATGTAAAATCTGATTTTTGGTGAAATGAGTTAACAATTGATTTAGTATAACTTTCTCAAAGATTTTGCTTAACGCTGGAAGTATAGAGATGGGTCTATAATCAGAAGGATTATTTTTGCACCCAGATTTAAATATAGGAATGATCTTACTGTGTTTCATCAAATCGGGGAAAGAACCCTGAACAATACATTGATTAAAAATAGCTGCTAAAATAGGTGCTATACTAGTTATAACTGAGTGGATTACTTTAACTGATAAGCCCCATAAGTCTTCTGTATTTTTTATATTCAAAGACTTGAAAGCTCCTAATATTTCACTAGCATCAATAAACTTAAATAAAAAATTGGGAATATGTTTTGGGAAATTGTCTTTAAGGAGACACTCGGCTTTCTTAGGTGAAGATGCAAGATACTTAGTAGCTTCAGTAGGTATTGTTGAAAAAAAAGATTCGAAAGCACTCGCTACTTCAAATTTATCGGAGATAAACTTATCATTAATTTTAAGGTTAATTGTGTCTTCTTCCTTTTTATTTTTACCAGTCTCCGTGTTTATAATTTTCCACACCGTTTTAATTTTATTAGTCGAATCACTAACTTTTTTGGCAATGAAAATGGCTTTTGCTCTATTACAAACTAATTTAAATATTTTTGAATAATTCCTAACATATGTATGAAACTCTTCGTTAGTTGTGTTTGATTTTTTACGATAGAGTTCATACATGTTTTCTCTACTCAATCTTATTCCTTTAGTGGCCCAATCACAGAATTTTAGTTTATCAGTTACCTTAGTAGATTTAATCGGGCAATATTTATTAAATCCTTTACAAATCTCAGTAAACAATGTTTCATAGTTATGATTAGGATCATCAGATTCGAAATAGGTATTAGCAAGACTCAATTCTAAATGACTATTAAATTTCTCTAACTTGTACTTTGTGGTTGGTCTAAATTCCCTACTTACTTCATATAATATTTGGCTTTGAGAGGGCAATCTAACAACTTGAGCCAAATGATCCGAGCGAACACCAGGAATTAAGAACTTATCCAAAGTACTCCCATTTGTAATAATGTTGTCAATGCATGTTGAAGATGTGGCTGTTACCCGTGTCGGTTCACAAAACAAAAGATCCATATTAAATGATTTGAATAAAGAAATAAAATTGTTTCTATCTGATGAAGTAACAAGAATATCAATATTGAAGTCACCACAAACTACTATAGACTTTTTGGATTTGAAAAGTTTACTAAGAATCTCTTCTATTATAGAATAAAACAAAGAAAAATCAGAAGCCGGAGGTCTATATACACATACGATGATGGAGCTTTCAATCTCTGCACATGCCACCTCACAGACGCGCTCCACAGAATGACTACATATATCTGTACGATTTTTGAATTTTATGTTGCTGTTTAATAAAATAATAGATCCACCACCATTAGCAGACACTCTGTTGAACGCACTGGCGACGGTGAAATTGTTAATATTAAAGAGCATCATATCAGGTTTTAACCAGGTTTCAGTAAAGCATAAAATATCAACCTGGGTTTTATCCAATAAAAGTTCAATATCATATATTTTGCCAGAGAAGCGATTTATGTTCTGATGCAATAAAACAATACTTTGTCTAGGCTTCTCTTTTGTCGAAACTATATGTTTAAAGAATTAATCACAATATTATTAGAGTTACTAGATAATATTGCTTCGTCACTTAACCTACTGTTTGTTATATTTACTATAACACTATCAATATTATAAGCTATCAATGTAGCAATCAGGTTTTTCGTCCTTCTAGGCATTTTCAGTGAATCCCGATTTAATTTTAATCCACTAACAAACTTATTAGTGTCGAAAAACAAAATATTGTCATTGTGACATGTCAAATTAAATAATACATTATTCAGAAACATGATATAACTATTCTGTTTGTCAGTATAGTCAACTGAGTAGGGAAAAGCACATAACATTACTTTTAGTACCCCTAACCTTTGTAAGGACTCAAAGCTATTAAACAGGTCTATCCTATGTACATCTAGTCCATGACCAACTAAAATTACAACTGTGGTATAGTTGTCAAATTTCATTTGTATTATTCTTTTAATAATCTGCATGTAAGAAGCACCTGGCATACAATAATTAACTACTGGCTGTTTTGAATGGTTATTAATAAGGGAACCAAAGTTAACTCCAATTTTATCAGTAAAAATTACTGTTTTGTATTTAATTTGCAAAGAGGATTCTGAATCACAACTCACACACAGCTCAGCTCGTCCAACCTCAGGTACAGCCCCAGTCAAATCCCCAGGTAAAACCTCAGGTAAAATCTCAGGTAAAATCTCAGGTAAGATCTCAGGTAAAATCTCAGGTAAAATCTCAGGTAAAATCTCAGGTAAAATCTCAGGCAAGACCTCAGGTAAAACTGGCATTGACTCATCAGCAGACACATGCATACAGCCACAAGTATGGTTGTTAACGAGAGACTCAAATCTATCCTCATTATACTTACACATATCTACTAATTGAGTCGCAGCCAATATGTGTTCTTTAATTTGTTGTTGGGATTGTTCATACTTGATGAATAAATCCTTTAAGCAAAGCTCTTTGTCCTCTAAGTCAGAGAGCAATCGCTGTGTGTCAGTGTCATATATTTTTAGACCATTCTTTAACTTAAGATCACATATTTTAAGTTTTTTTATTAGATTTTTTTGTTTATTTCTTCTTAAGGCTGCACTACGGTAACATTTTTTAATAAATCTATTCAATCTTAATAAAATAACGTTATACCATCGCTTCGTAAAATTCCTGTATTAGTCCAGTAGAATTAGCTCAAAATTAAGCAACATTTTACATTAATTGTGGTACTAATGATTTTTGGCGTATCGATAGAGTTCTGTATGGATATGACTACCTTAAATTCGCAACCGATTTGGAAGTACGGAACATGGTGAAAATTGAGAAAAACTTTGATATTGAATAATTCCTAAACAAAAATTGTGGTACTAGTTGCGAGAATACCATGTCTTTAGATAACCATTACCTACCTTCTCAAGAAATTTGGACCGGTTGCGACATACGGAACACACCTAAACTTAAAAGAGTGATTTTTCGCCTTTATCTCCTAGGCAAAATTTGTGGTACTAGTTGCGAACACATTGGTAACTTGTATTAGCCTATTACACTTAGTTTTAAGTTTGCAGCCGGTTGCGATATACGGAACCCTAAGAAAATACTTTTTGATAAATTCTACTTCCAGCAAAATTAGCGTATTCTGTTTTATTACTTATATCATATTGGTAGGTCGACTTGTACCTACTTTGTGATCGCAACCGAAGAGAACATTACGGAATATAGTTTTTTTACAAGTAAAATGTGCGCGTATTCGCGTGTTACGAATGAAGGAACGGAATGCAGGCGGTGCGGGAGGCAGGACTAGCGTTGAGGAATTACAAAAATTACAAGTCAAAGTCAAAGCCATTAATTCAATTTTTATTTAAAAAAACCGCGTGTATCGAAATCGGTAGTTTTTTTTTCACTGTTAAGAGGACTCAATTCGTCATACTTTTCATACAAAACCCCTGTACTTATTATGGCGTTGTTAAACATTTTTCGTTAGATGTTTTGAACAAATTAGTATCTTGTGTACTATATCTAGCCGTGTAACTTGGCGTAATTTAAAAAAAGTGTGAAACAAATTCAGTCAAAGCCTCCGAAAAACAGCGTTTTTGCCTGAACTTTGGCCATATCTAATGTACCTATAAACTGTAAAAGTAAAGAAAACATTTAGATACCAGGCTTGCAAATGTATTGGAGATTCTAAATAACTAACTTTTTTTTCACAAACTTGTAAGATTTTTTCACAAGAAGTATACTCCTGGAACAAGTTTTATGAATGCGAAATCATGAATGACGACCTAGCGTAGCGGCCGCGAGTGATCAGCGGAATTTACCGACTGATAACCGACGGCTCTGATGCTATCTCTCTTTATTCGCAGTCAAACATTACGTTAGATGAAATAACAAGCTTTTAGACTATGCTCGCGTTGAAGTTGCGCCGGCCACAGAGGGCCGCCTTAAGTATTAAGAGGACTCAATTCGTCATACTTTTCATACAAAACCCCTGTACTTATTATGGCGTTGTTAAACATTTTTCGTTAGATGTTTTGAACAAATTAGTATCTTGTGTACTATATCTAGCCGTGTAACTTGGCGTAATTTAAAAAAAGTGTGAAACAAATTCAGTCAAAGCCTCCGAAAAACAGCGTTTTTGCCTGAACTTTGGCCATATCTAATGTACCTATAAACTGTAAAAGTAAAGAAAACATTTAGATACCAGGCTTGCAAATGTATTGGAGATTCTAAATAACTAACTTTTTTTTCACAAACTTGTAAGATTTTTTCACAAGAAGTATACTCCTGGAACAAGTTTTATGAATGCGAAATCATGAATGACGACCTAGCGTAGCGGCCGCGAGTGATCAGCGGAATTTACCGACTGATAACCGACGGCTCTGATGCTATCTCTCTTTATTCGCAGTCAAACATTACGTTAGATGAAATAACAAGCTTTTAGACTATGCTCGCGTTGAAGTTGCGCCGGCCACAGAGGGCCGCCTTAAGTATTAACACAGCATATGCCTTATGGTAAAACTGTGGTATAAACGTTCTTTATTTTGATAGGTAACAATGTAAAATGTATCGAATAGATACAATATCGTAGTATCCTACAAATAGGGGCGTAACTGCAAAACAGCTAGTTTTCAGGATTGATAAAAAAAACATTAGTTTCCAATTATGTGTGTTAGTTGGTATCCTGGTTATGCTAAGACTATTTTTATGAAAATAATGATATATTTTAGGTGTATTTTGTTCCTTAAATTCTCCATTCTAGTACGACAACTAAAGGTTCTCGGTACGCCTCGATTGATAAATTTTGCCTAAGAATGTTGAAAGTGATCGTGTTTTTTCGTCTGCCGGATATATTTTCAACAAAATACGAAGTTTACTATCGAACAAAATGTTTGACGCTTTGTTGTTTTTTAAGAAAAACGTGCTTTTAATTTTTTATCTACCTATACTAATATCTATGCTAAAATAATAAAGGGGAATTTTTTTGTTTGTCAAACGGGCTGGAACTACCAGTCGGATTCGAAATATTCTTTCATCACTAATATGATATCCCCGAGTATTATAGGCTACTTTTTATCCCGGGAACTTGGATGAAACCGCGGGGACAGCTAGTTATTTCAGATTGTGGTATGAGCTCTCCGCCGTGGTTTTCCCAATGGAGTACAGCATGGGGTTCTTCAAAAAGGGCGTGAAGAGATTTCTTCAGGGTCGGCAACGCGCGAGTGTTACTCCTGGTATTGCACGCGTCCATAGGCTACGGTAACTGCTTACAATCAGGCGGGCCGTCTGCTTGTTTGCCACCTTAGTGGTATAAAAAAAAAGATATTTGAAGCTGAAGATATTTTTGTTTGTTTGTAGAAGGATAACCAGGAAAACGGACGGACCAGTTGGCGCAGTTGGTTAAGGTTCACCTTACGCGCCGCAGGTCGTGGGTTCGACTCCCGCACAGGACATGCATTTGTGTGCATGAACATGTCTGTATGTCCGGGTCTGGGTGTAATTATGTATATTAAGTATGTATTTACAAACAAAAAGTAGTATATCAGTTATCTGGTTTCCATAGTACAAGCTCTGCTTAGTTTGGGATCAGATGACCGTGTGTGAGGAATGTCCCAGGATATTTATTTATTTAAAACAAAGGTTCGACTTATAAGATGCCTTGTCTTTCTAATCTTTCTCTATGGAGTTAAAACTTGGTCCTTTAGATTGCATGGTCGTCGGAAAATCGACGCAATGGAGATATGGTGCTGAAGACGCCTCCTGAAAATTCTGTGGATGGCCTTCTGCATCAATAACTTGATCCTCAAGGAGCTTCGAATAATGGATAGGCTTTCATCAACTATGCTAGTTCGAATTCTCAAGTTTTTTTGTTTTTTTTTTACAATATGGTGGCTCAGTGAAATTTTTCGTGGGGCATATCCGGCCGTAGGTCCAAAAGCAAAGTTAAGATACAGCACGAGAAGTTATTGAAAATAAAGATTCGAGATTATCGCGTTCTGTGTTTCAGTGCGATAAAACGATTAGTTTTAGCGACTTACCGATCAATCAGTGGTCCCAGGTGTATTCAGACAGTTATATTTTTTGAAATTTCTTTAGGAGTTTCCCTCCAAGTGTATCCCATTATTTGGGGTCGGCTCTCCTCGTTCTTATGCGCCAGGATAGTATGTCCTGGGTTGTCCGTACTGTGAGTTGGGCTAGTTCCAAGTCGCTGGTTACTGTAGACCACCATGTGACTTTGGGTCTTCCTCTTTTCTTTTTTGAGTTCGGTAGGGCCAGAGCCTGCCGAACCACATGGTCTTCAGGACGTCTCATTGCGTGGCCATACCAACGAAGCCTACTTTCTGTAAGTTTTTCTGAGATGGTCGCGACTAACAATGATGGTAACTACCTCTGATGTGTTCATTTCGTACTTTATCAAGTCTGGTTACACCTGCTGCCCATCTCAGCATCTTCATCTCGGCCACGTGAAGTTTTTGTTCATGCGCCTTTTTTATGGCCCAGCATTCGGCACCGTACATCATTGCAGGTCTTACAGCTGTTTTGTAAATGTTTCCTTCACTTTGATCGGCATTCTTGTGTCGCAGAGGACACCCAAGAGAGCTCTCCATCTTGGCCAGGCAACGTTGACTCTGTGGGTGACATCGGTTTCAATGTTACCATCAGCCGTCAGCATCGCTCCGAGATATTTGAACTGGGATACCTTTGGAATTGAATCTCCCTCGATATAGATCGTGTGTGAGATGGTGGTATCGCCGCTAACATTGCATTCCAGATGTTCGATCTTGCTTCTGCTGATACGGAGTCCATTGCTTTCCAGGGCGCACCTCCACTGCTCGAGAGTAATTTGCAGTTGTTGTGCACTTTAGTCAATGAGCACGATATCGTCTGCATATAACATACACCATGGTAGGGGAGACTGGATATCTTTGGTGAGATATTCCATTACCAGATTAAAGAGTAGTGGGCTCAACGCGGAACCTTGATGAACCCCGACTTTGACTTCAAAGGTTTTGCTCACTCCGGCCAAACTTCTCACTTTTGTGCTACTCCTGTGGTACATGTCCTGGACTAGGGCTACGTAGTAATCCGCTAGACCCTGTGATCTTATCGCTTGCCATACCAGGTTTCGTGGTACCCGGTCAAACGCCTTCTCAAGGTCTATGAAGATAAGGTGTAAGTCTTCACTGGTGGCCCTATGCTTTTCCATTATTATTCGGACTGTTTGGATAGCATCGATTGTGGATTTTGATGGCATAAAACCGTACTGGTTTTCAGAAATGACAACGTGGTTCAAGAAGCGATCGTTCAGTATTCTTTCCCATATTTTTAGGGTGTGAGAAGTAAGTTTTATGCCCCTATAATTCCCGCAAGCGCTGACGTCACCTTTGTTCTTATAAAAGGGCACTATGTAACTTTGTCGCCATGATTCTGGGATCATATTGGAGTTGAGGACAGCATTGAAGAGTCTTGTGAGCCACTCAAGTCCTATAGGTCCTATCTGTTTCCAGATATCAGAGGGTATTTCGTCTGGCCCAAGAGTTTTATGATTTTTCATCCTCGAGACTGCGGTTTTCACCTCCGCAACATTAATTTCCAGCACTGGTCCAGCCGTAGGATTTATTATAGGTTGTTGCTGGCTTGGGAATTCCTCGTTAAGAAGCTCTGCATAGTATTGGCACCATCTTTGGTTAATGTCTTCGTTAGATGTAAGCAGCTGACCGTTTTCGTCACGAATGTATTTATTAATTTTAATATCTAACGTTGACTTATGTTGCTGCTTTGCGGTTTTGAAGATTTCAGTGTCGTTCTTTGCATCTTCCAATCTGCTATAAAAACATTCTTTAGATTGTGCTCTACTTTGGGCTACGTCGCGCTTCGCTTGTTGTTTCGCCTTCTTGTATTCAATGCGATCATCTTCCAGTTCTGTTATCTGCCATAATTTAAAAAGATCCTTTGGGCACTTACAACTTTTATAACTTCGTCATTCCACCATCTTGGGTCCTTGTTATTGCTTAGTTTTCCTTTTGAGACTCCTAAGATTTTGGACGATTTGGTTTTACAGGTGTATGCAAAGTTTGACCACATAAGCTCGGCGTTGTTGTTGTAATCATTGTTCAAGTCCTCCTCCAGATATTGTTTAAGGGCGATAGACAGCTCTTCACCTTTTGGGCTGTAAAGTTGTCCCCATTTGATTTTCGGGGTTTTGTCTGTGACCGTTCTTATAGGTTTAGGTAGTTTTAGACATGCTACCAAGATTATATGCTGCGAAGTAAGCGCCGCTCCAGGGATGACTTTACAGTCCTTAAAATTTCTAAGTAGATTTCTATCTTCCAGAATATAATCTATTTGTGTACTGTGTCCTGAACTTTTTTGTGATTAAGTGTTCTGGTTTCTTTTGGAAAAAGGTGTTAATGATGGCAAGGTTATGTCTCATCCCGAAATCTAAAATCTCTTCCCCTTGTTTGTTTATGGTCCCGTATCCTCGATTTCCGCGCACTCCCGGGTATAAAATGTTACAATTACATTGTTATTGTATGTTATTAAAAATAATTTCAAACAGTGTATTTCTATTTAAAAAAGACATATAACGTAAACACTTTTTCTTGATAAAGTAAAATAAAAAAAAAACAGCTTTTGCTAGAGATCACAAACTTTTTTGATGCGTGTAGATAATGAGACGTTTTCTTTCCATAGGGTTTTATAGAGTTTGGTTGAAATTAAGTGTCAAACTGTTGATAATTCGAACTAATTTGAACATTAAGTACACGATTTGACAGGTATTTTCAACCAACTCTATAAAATTCTATGGAAAGAAAACGTCTCATTGGATAATGGATACAGACTATATTAACTATATGTTATTTTATAACAAACCTTCTCCTGATATTTTGCTGTTTTGCAGCTACGCCCCGTTTCGTAGGATACGTCGATATTGTATCTTTTCGATATTTTTTACATTGTTACCTATAAAAATAAAGAACTTTCTTACTTAGCAGTGCAAAAAAGACGACAGATTGGATAGATTTTCCCGCCGTCCCGCACCGCCCACATTCCCTTCGTAACACACGAATACGCGCACATTTTACTTGTAAAAAAAACTATGTTCCGTAATGTTCTCTTCGGTTGCGATCACAAAGTAGGTAGAAGTCGACCTACCAATATGATATAAGTAATAAAACAGAATACGCTAATTTTGCTGGAAGTAGAATTTATCAAAAAATATTTTCTTAGGGTTCCGTATATCGCAACCGGCTGCAAACTTAAAACTAAGTGTAATAGGCTAATACAAGTTACCAATGAATTCGCAACTAGTACCACAAATTTTGCCTAGGAGATAAAGGCGAAAAATCACTTTTTTAAGTTTAGGTGTGTTCCGTATTTCGCAACCGGTTCCAATTTCTTGAGAAGGTAGGTAATGGTTCTCTAAAGACATGGTATTCTCGCAACTAGTACCACAATTTTTGTTTAGGAATTATTCAATATCAAAGTTTTTTTCAATTTTCACCATGTTCCGTACTTCCAAATCGGTTGCGAATTTAAGGTAGTCATATCCATACAGAACTTTATCGATATGCCAAAAATCATGAGTACCACAATTAATGTAAATTGATTATCTAATTCTACTGCACTATATGAGGAGAAGAAGCGACGCAACAAACTCCTCATGGGCTCAATGTATTTATTGTCGTAATATTATAATTCCACCAAAAACATTTTCATGTAAAATGTTGCCAAGACGAGACCATATGGCTCGCACTGTCAAAAAGTTATCAGATCTCATGTAGAGCCAAGCTTATAACTCTACACGCCCTATCTCTACAAGTCCTAACTTCAGAAACTCTACACCTTAGTCAAAATATGTGGCTTGGCCGTTTCAGCCGTGTGTAGAGGTGTTTGAGAATAAATAAATAATAAATAAATATCCTAGGACATTCCTCACACACGGTCATCTGATCCCAAACCAAGCAGAGCTTGTACACACGGCAACACATCAAGCTATACATTTCCAGTATAAGCTGATCTCGCAATGTATAGGATTTCCCTACAATGAGAGGTTAGCTTATATTGGAAATGTATAGCTTGATCTGTAGCCGTGCGTACTATGGAAACCAGATAACTGATATAATACATATAATACTTTTTGTTTGTAAATACATACTTAATATACATAATTACACCCAGACTCAGGACATACAGACATGTTCATGCACACAAATGCATGTCCTGTGTGGGAATCGAACCCACGAACTGCGGCGCGTAAGGTGAACCTTGACCAACTGCGCCAACTGGCCCGTCGAATATTAATAGTAATAGCCTAAAGCTCACACTTATTCTCGATCACCAGCGTATTTCGCTCAACTAGAGTAGGCGTATGTAAAGTTACAACAATAAATAACAAACGCTTCCGCATCGTTGAGTGGACAGCATCAGATAAGTTTGCATCGAAATTCCTTATATGATCGTATCACAATTCGCTAGTTACGCGCAGCGCACCGCGATGCCAGTTAGATATTGTATACTCCGAGCACACAAACAACGAGATATGCGAGGTGTTGTTATTCTGTACAATAATAATAATAATAATAATATCCTGGGACATTCCTCACACACGGTCATCTGATCCCAAACTAAGCAGAGCTTGTACTATGGAAACCAGATAACTGATATAATACATATAATACTTTTTGTTTGTAAATACTATAATAATAATAATAATCTTTATTACTCGATAGGAATTACATTATAATCACTTATATGGCTATGTTTTTAAGGCATACTAGCATATACGTCACCATCTGTACTAGTTCGAAAACTGTATCACAGATGACGGCGCCCTCCATAGAGAATGACACAGTATACATGAACAGAACATAAGTTGTTTTTTTTAGATTTAAAGTTAAAAATTACATTATCAGTGTTAATACTTAAAATATAATTTAATTAATAATAATAGTTTATAATAAATAAAATAAAGAATAGATAAAATATAAAGATAAAATACTAAATAAAAAGAAATAAATCACCAAAAATAAATAAATCATAATAATAATATAATATAATTAATATAGTATCACTGTTTACTATTTTAAAAGATTTTCGGTGTCATCATATGACAAGTTTTGAAGCCAATCTTTGACTGTCGCCTTAGCTTTGTATGATGGATAAGGAAAAATTGGAATTTCTCTATTAATGCGGTTGTACAAACGTGGGCCTAGGTTGGGATAGTGTCGGCTAGCTAAGGCTGTTCGGTGGGGTGGAATGTAGCACACTCGGTCCTTTCTACGTTTGCTTCTGTTGAAAGTAGCATCGTCGGAGAGGCACTGATGCTTACGTAGTATAATTTGGAGTACAAACAGCTGTCTTACCGATAAAACATTGCAGTCCTTGTATAACGAGACAGTGGGGAACCTGAATGGTTTTTTACACATTATTTTTAAGACAGCTCTTTGCGCTCTCTCAAGTCGCAGCATAGTTGTTTTACAGGCTCCTCCCCAGGCAGAAATACAATAAGACACGATTGACTGTGCCAAAGAAAAGTATACCATTTTTAGAGTCCTAATATCAGCCACGGACCCTAGCTTCTTAAAGACATAAATGAGCTTACGAGTACGTGATACTAGGGATTCTATTTGGGGTTTCCAGCTCAGTGTACCGTCTAGATGTACACCGAGATATTTAATAGCATTCGTTTTCAGGAGTGGCTGACAGTTGCAGTTGGTGAGGATGTTATTAGAATAACTGCAGCAGTGGGCTTTAATACAAAAAGATTCAATGTGAGGTTGGGAAAATAATCTAGAAGAGAATGTAATAAACTTGGTTTTTTCAATATTTAGAGTAAGCAGATTAGAAGAGAGCCAACCCATTACTATACTAAGAGCACCTTCGGCAAACTGCCTAGCCTCGTCCCAGGTCGAACCATGAATAACTAATGCTGTGTCATCCGCATATGTATAAATATCACAATGAGGAATGTGAAGTTGGCAGAGCTCATTTATGTATATAAGAAACAGGGTTGGGCCCAGCACACTTCCTTGTGGTACCCCAAAACTCAAGTCTCTCTCTGAACTCGTAAAATTATCTATTTTAACGTACTGACTACGGTTAGTTAGGTAGTCCATAAAGATTTTGAGCACTATGCCTCTGATTCCAAACGATTCTAATTTTAAAATAAGCATGGGAACAGAGACAGTGTCAAATGCTTTTGATAGGTCCAAGAAAACACCAACAACTTTAGATTTATCATCAATATGGCTAACAATTTTACTAATGAGATCAACAACAGAATCTTCAGAAGATATTCCCTTACGAAAACCATACTGATTATTTGCTAGAAGTTTATATTTGTCTAAGTATTTTACTAATCTAGAATTAAGAAGCTTTTCCAAAATTTTTGATAAAGTTGTTAACACTGATATGGGTCTATAGTTATTGACACTGTCTCTGTTTCCACTTTTAAAGATAGGGTGCACAAGGGCTTTTTTAAAGACTTTAGGAAAGATTCCAGATGAAATACACAAGTTAAAGAGATGTGTTAAATGGGGCACCAGTGTACTACTTGCTGCTTTAAGAATAGCTGCGGGGATGTCGTCCCATCCCACCGCACAGTCAATTCGAAGATTCGCAATAATGTTTTTTATCTCAGCTTCATCTGTTTCTATTATGGCCATAGAATTAAGTGAACCATGAGAAGAAGTAGGACTGGTCGTATTTATAGGGTGACATGAGAGAATTTTCTCTGCCAGCTTTCTACCTACATCCACAAAAAAGTCATTCACCCTATTTACTGATGATTGTGGGTCCTCAGCGTAGCTTAATAAATTCCATGCCGTGGTTTTTGCACGATGTAGGTTTGCTATACTCTTTATTGTATTCCAAGTGGCCTTTGGACTACTCCTGGCCTCCCTCAACAGATTGCGTTCAAAATCATGCTTTAGTTTTTTTAGCATATTATTGCAGTAATTACGGTAGCGAGTGTAGGTGACTTTAAGAATGGCATTATCTGGTTGAGTTTTTAGTTGTTTATGCATTTTGTCACGATTTTTAATACATTTAAGGAGACCAGGAGTTATCCAAGGTTTAAGGGTTCTTTTACGATGTGATATTTTGGTTATACTTGTATGAATTCTTATAATCCTAGATATTAGATTAACCATAAATAGTGCAGCAATATTTGCATCTGTTTCATTATATAACGGAGAAAAGTCAACTTCTTCTAAATCCAGAATGACAGCAGGGTAATCGATACGCTTGACAGTGGAGTTAGGCTTGGGAATATTACGATTAAGTACAGAACAGAATAAGACTGGGGCATGATCTGTGATTGAGGTTTGCAGGACAAGTGTTGTAGCATGTGTAGTAGTTTTAAGAATCACATGGTCTATACAGCTACTCTCTCGTGTAGGAAATAGGTGGGCGGGTAATAACGCATGAGAGGCAGTAATATTTAGGTAATCGTCTGAACGAGCATCGTTACTATTTGGAACTATATTTATGTTTATATCACCGATAACAGCAACCGTTTTATATGCAGACAGGGAGGATAATGTGGCATCAAGACTAGACAAAAAGTTGTCTATATTTTGTATCGAAGGGGATCGATAAAGGGCGATAATTGCATAGGAATTAGAAATAGTCAATAATAAACAATTAGCATCCAAGAAAACTGGTTCCGTGATTTGACAATCTAAATGAGTTTTATAGTAAATTACCACACCATCATTCTGATTTTTGAATCCGGACATAATAGAATTGTAACCATCGAGTACTGGAAGGTAGCTCACTTTACTTAGCCAACATTCTGTGAATACAATAATATCGCATTGAATATTCAATCTAGTTAAAAATACTTGTGCTTCATCAAAATTATGATTAATACTGCGTATGTTCAGCTGTAGAACTTTAACGGACATGTTATATGTACTGTCTATATACAATTTACACTGCTCAGGTTGGCAAAGAAATGAGCATGAGTTACTTAAGGAGTCTAGGTCCTCACTGATCCCAGTAATAGTATCCATTTTTATATATAAAATGAGCATTGGTATTATTTGATTTGATTATTAAAAGCAAACAGTTATAAAATGCATGCCGACCGACAAATTCCAGCCCGGATGAGAGCCCCGTATACTTCATAAAAGTAAAACAAACTAAGATTAAATCCATTAGGTGAAAGTTATTTAGAAAATCTTTTGTCGTTGTTAATAAGATAAATAATATAAGGTAAAATTTATAAGATATGCGTTTATGTAATAATAATATGTATAATAGTATAATTATATAAGTAAACCGATATAAATGGTGAGTGCTGATATATAATATAACAGGTATTGATTCAATATGAAAAACAGTTCTTATGAGTAAAATATTGAAGAACATTGAATAATAAAATGGTAAAAATACAGGCAGTCTGAATATGTAGGTATTTACGCATAACTCAAGTAGTCACTTCTGCGAGCGGAGTTTGGATAAAACATCTTCGCTATCCACACGGATGGTTGGTGATCCTTCTTTAGCACGTAGATATACGTTTACATACTTAATATACATAATTACACCCAGACTCAGGACATACAGACATGTTCATGCACACAAATCCATGTCCTGTGTGGGAATCGAACCCACGACCTGCGGCGCGTAAGGTGAACCTTAACCAACTGCGCCAACTGGCCTGTCGCGGTTTAATAGATTTGCTCCGCCGTTTCACTCACGTTAAAATTTTATGAAATGAAATGAAATAATTAAATGAAATGAAATGAAATAATTTATTCATTCAAATAGGCCTTCACAGGCACTTATGAATAGTCAAACTCTAATACTCTAATGCACGGTTCGGAAGGTTGATTTTGCTGAGAAGAGCTTTGCTTTATTCCAGCTTATGTCATTCCTCAATAAAGGTTAAGTTATTTTTTTTTTAATCGGACTGGTAGGTATATCCTGACTTTAGAACAAAACAACACAAGAAGTCGTGACACATCTCTTTGTTTATACGATCTGGAGGGCACAGCTATGATTTATTACGCTAATGTAGTGATAGTGTTTAAACGAAGGTAATTATGCTATTGAAATATTTATTTTAAGATTGAAATTTAACATTTTATTTACAACAAATATGTACAGATTAAAATGGTGTTTTACTTCCCGTTACCATATTTCTTTAGGCTTGTATGTATGAGACTAGCTATCCCGTGCGGGTTCACCGTCGTTTCCAGGATAACAAGTAGCTCTACTTAATTTACGTACCAAAGGTTATTTGCCGTTTCATCGCGGTTAGTCAGAGGTTAGTTTAGTCATGAAACATAAACAGACAAACAGAAAGGTAACTCTTACTTTTGCATTTGTAATACCAGCTGAAATTGTGATTTTAGCTTCCTGTACTACTAGGATACTTTTTTTTACTGTGAATAGGCCTGTGTTTGACCACAATCTCACCATGGTAAGTGATGATGTGGCCGATAGTGGTAAGCACACAAAGCCTAGAAGGAACTGGCTCTCAAGTGCAACTGTCGGAACACAACGGCAGGTGCTTGGCGACAGATTTTCAACTTGAGGGTGGTAGCCAGCCAGATGGGTACTACAAAGTACCCTACCACCGTGCTATGGTTTCAAGAAGCTCAAACTCATTGTAGGATTCGAACACGGGACCTTCGTCTCGGTATCCGACGTCACTACCACTGAGCTATCATCGCCTTATTATTCTTCATTTAGGGCAATTTGTTATAAAAGAGATATAGAATACCTACTACTACCTACCTCAGATCAGTCAATTGCTGATTAGCTGGTCCGCAAGTGTGAGCTATAATTGACGTGTAGCTGTCCTTACACGCGGAAGGTACTCCGTGATAATGAGCTGGTCGGGTTAATGGCAGGAAGCGGTTTCACTTCCAACTTGTATTGCTTACAACTGTTTTCTATGGAGGGGTACTTTAACTATTTGTCATCATCAATTATTGTTTATTGCGGACTTCACATAACTTTCGATTTTAAAACAAAGGTAGGAGCCAGGACTTCGATATTGTTTTAATTTGATTAAATGGCTGATTCCTGTAGGTCTTATCACCATGCGAGAAGGGGCAAGCATGTAAGGCTCTTAGCTAGCAAGCAGATAACAAGCTCATGGATAACTCGAGGGTGGAGCGAACCTGGGCTTGAGCAGTTGTTAGGCTGATCGGGAAATTACGCACCACGGGTTAAGCCGATGAGTGGAAAAAAGAAGGACTAAGCCTTCTGTTCCGGTGTCTGTGTCTAGGATAAACTACAATCTGGCTGGAATTTGAAACTGCAGCCAGAGCAAACTTGATATGGATTTTTGACCGCGACGAGCGAAGCGTGTCCGTTTCATCTTGGGCAAAAATGCCTTCGTACGTGTGTCCGGTGGATATCCGGCGGATGTCCGGCTGTTCTCCTCTACAGATCGCATTTCTTAAATTTTGTGAGCAGGTTCGATAATTATATGGATTTTTTTGTCGATTCAGTTTTTGGAAATTTTCAAAATGGCGGAGCCATGGGGGTTGACATAAGGATTTTGTTTTAAGATGCGCGGTGAAGTAAGATAAAGTTTTAAGCAAAGATTTTCATAGGGCATCGTGCCTGTTTTAAGCTTTGCAAAGACAGAGTCGCGAAACGTACTCTGTGGTCTATAGCTCACTAAGCCACAAGTTTTAGGTCCAATTACATCTACCCGGATAATCTCGGTTGCACAGATCCATGAACTATGTATTCTGTGTATTTCAATATGTCTTGAATTAAACAAACTAATGCTTTGAAGAGAAAGCTCAAAGACAAAAACAAGCTTGACTTGCGACTTCTGCAGTATTGTAGGTCCAAAGAATTTATGGCTTGTTCCTATCCATCAAAGATACCGCGACACTTGTTTGCATACAAGGATCGATACCCCTTCCAATGAGACAGATAAAGATAACCGGCTGTCATGTGAATGAAGGATAGGAGGCTGCAAGAAGTACTAGATCATGGCTCATTGCCTCGTTAGACCGCGGCGAAGCATGGGAGGACAAAAACACTCGGCTATTGATCGGCTACTTGAGTATTACTTAATACTTAATTGAAGACAATAAACTAAGAAACTGTAATCAAATCGCCGGTTATAAAGATGTGCAACAGATTTTCTCTATAGAAATAAAGTATTGTAGACTTCTTGGATATAAAAATAAGTATTTATTCATAAGTAGCCATTACAAATATATAAAAATATAACTGTCCCACTGTCCCCAGAGATATCAGACCATGGTATCTCTCTTGGACATGGATGTAATATACAAACAGGATTGAGCTCTTGGGCCAAAAACGCGAGCAGAGGGAGATAACGCTTACCGAGGCTGTTTATCCCATTCTAATAGGGTGACCAAACATTTTTATAACAAACAGGAAAGTTTGATTTGAGAGATAATTTGTGTCCGGTTGACACTTCTTCTTCCTAGTCGTGCACTCTTGGCAGAGTGGTCGTGGTCATGGTTAGTCCCTTTCGCGCACAACCGCTGAATTGCAAAGTTCCTCCAATTTTGTCCGTTTGTGGCGTTTTGACACTAGGTGATTTCAAATTATTGTTTGTATTACAAAAATATTAACATTATGTTCCTTAAAATAGTGAAATAATAATGTATGGAAAAAAGAAGACATAAAACCATAATGAAAAACTATAGATATCAAGATACTTTTTCACGAAAACCCATTATTTGAAACTGAACATTGTTATGTTCTATGTGGGTGTTGAATCGTGTACGCACGGTTAATCAAGATATAAATTTCCAATTAGCTGACCTCTCATTGTACGGAAATCCTATACAATGCGAGATCAGTTAATACTGGAAATGTATAGCTTGATGTGTAGTCGTGTATACCCATGTTTTTGAGAAAAGTTATGATCAATTTTTGAGTTACGTTCTGGGTCGAATCATCAAATATTACGTATGAATAGGCAAGGGTGCATGCAGAGTTTCGTTCCGGGACCATGGCTTTTCCCCTTGCTCTTTTTTCAGTTTGCTCTACAGAGCTGTTATTTGGGAATTAAAATAAAGCAAAGGGAAATAAAATTCAATGTGCTTGACAAAGTAGGTATTTATTAAAATTAAACACGGCTAAACAAAATCGTTTTATTTAGTTTCTGCTTTAGGCCAATCTCACTGCCTAAGTTTCTGAATGCATTACATTTCGCGTGGTGAATAGGTACGAATTATTAGCCAATGCTTTTACTAGTTGCAGTTCGTGCGGTTCTTCATCTGTTATGCATTGGAAAGGATGCGGTGGATTAATCAGATGTTTCAATCTTGTGGAAAACATTCGTTTTAATCGCATCAAAATTCCATTTTTACTTCATTTCTTCTTTCGATGGAAAGCTGTAACAAACATAAAAATAATGCTATTTCAATTATGCGATACATAGGTACAAATAATTTGTACAATAGGTACACATTACAACACACAATAAACATTATACGAATTATATTTAGTTTTAAACAGAATTACACTAACTTTAGTGTCTTCCATCTACATTTTTTTTTAATAAACCATGGTCAAACTAGTTATGACTCACCATTGTTAGTAAATAAAATCATCGTTATTCCTTACTTGTGAAATGAAATCCCACAACCAGCATATGATTCACTTTTACATGTCTCGATACAATTTTTTTTCTCCATTTTCACGATAAAATGTATAAAAAACCGTAGCTAAAACATAAAATGCGTTATGCGTTTCCACAAAACAACAGAAAAAGCCGCCATGTCGCCATGACACCATTGATGTCAGATTTCAGTGCTACCAGAATAATTTTATGATAGCTACCAAACAATCATATTATTTTGATTATTTTACTTAAATACAATTATTTATTATTATGTACAGATGTAAACCTACAAAATAAAATGATTTAAAATTAGTTTAATAGCAAAAAAATATTTATACGTAATATATTTTACTTGTTGTGGTGAAATATTTTCTACCATCTTTAACATTTTTATCTTTTGGCAATTGAGGAAAAGGGACAAACGGCCTCGGTTCGGGCTATCTCTCTCGGCTCGTTTTGCCTCGGCTAAGATAACGAACAAAAGTAAACCCTAAACTGCATGACTTATGGTTTATTTTTGTATGATAACATTTTTGGAGAGTTCAATCCTGTTTGTATATTACGTCCATGCTCTTGGATCATTTATCAGACGTTCAGATAAATTGACAATGACACTAAAAACTGTATAAGTTATTTTCCAACATCAGATATTATATCTTATATTTTATTTTTATCTTAATATGACTACGAATAATCTGTGTGTTTTTCTTAGTCTTCTATTGTGTGTGTGAAAGACAGTGACCGATTCAATTAATTTATAAACATTTCTAGTACTTAATTGTGGTGGAAAATGTTGCAGTGCGAAGTTGATTCGTTGAAGGTAAGAAAAGTGCAATCTTGATGTCTGTATGTTTATCACGACTGAGTAGATAATGTACCTACTATGTCAATATTGGGCTTATTGCGCAGTTGTCTTGTTTTTTTGTAGAGTTGGGTAACAATAAGTATGCAATTTCATATTTTGCTTTGGACAAACATTTTATATATTCCGCTCTTTTCTATTCAATTTTTTTTACTGATTATAGTTTCCGTTAGATTTTTTATCACCACGCCCTTTGGCGAAGGCCTCTTCAAGTCGTAAATATCGCGTTTGCACAAGTGCTTGTATAAATACGCAAAAGCAATAGTTACGTTAATTCTTTCCAAACGTTTCATTTAGGGTACAGTAGTCGGTTTTATCAACTAGTATTCTGCACAATGTGTCTCCAAACATTGCTTTTATTTCATCACTACACATTTTTCTTTGCCTTCCTTTGAATCTTTTACCAAATTCACATTGTTACTCTATTTATTACAAGCTTTTATGTAGTCTCACCTGTCGGGTGTCTGTAATCAAATCTTGCAAGTTAAATTTGACTCATTTCCCAGTGTCCGATTGAGCTGAAATTTGGTACACATTTAGTATATTGGATGAAGTACAGTCACAATAAAAAGCTGGTATTAAAAATAAAATGTTTGGGTTCTATTGATAGTCAATTCATTTCAATCGTATAACGTTCTACATAGATTGAACAAGAGAGCTAATAATATTTTTATGTGGTATAAATGTGATTTATATCGTTCGTAGGTATATATTTTCCCACCATTTGTATCCTCTATCCTAAAACTTTTTGACTTCAAATAACAAACCAAATCGTTCAACGATTTCCATATTAGTAGGCAACGTGAAACAGTTTCATAAAACTTTAATTAATTCTATAAACAAAGTCGAAAGCGGTCGGTATTCCATAAAAGGATTATGAAATAAATAAAGACGGGCGTGTGTAGTGTGTACGATGCGTTATGGCTCTAAATTACGTGAACATTTATGTTAGAAAGTTTATTCTTACCTCGTCTCCGTCCGTCCGCGTCGCTGAATACAAGGAATTAATTTGCTAAAATTATAAAATAACTAGAAAATTACTCTTCACTTCCCTAGTGTTTATTGCTGTTTCTACGTAACTGTCGTTATCAGATCTGTTTTATTTCGTTTTATATAGCTCTCTTCCCGTTATATCGTGGAAAATCTTATGATAAACAATTACCAACGACACATGTAATGTTTACCTCAAAACGAAATATTGCGCTTTTATGAGCCTAGTTTTTGCATTGCAGGTGAGGGCTCTTGCGCATGCTCCACCGCGAGAGGTGCTAGTGTAGAGCAGCCCTTTAGCTTCCTTTTTAGGGGGGCTGGTCTCTAGAAATGTCAATTGTCACTTTTTGTAAAATTTGGGCCATTCCTGATAAATTATGGCAGACTTAATTATCTACGAATCGCTGCCATTATTTTAGGCGAGTTTTGTTTTTCGGAAATAACGTGTCTTCCTTTTTTCGACTTCAAAAAAAGGAGGAGGTTCTCAATTAGTTTTTTTTTTTTATGTTTGTTACCACATAACTCCGTCATTTATTAACCCATTTCGAAAATTCTTTTTTTATTTGAAAGGGTACACTTCCCGTTTGGTCTTATTGTCATCAGATACCCCCTTATTAATAAATAAGGTGTAAGTTAGTCTTGGAATAACCAGGTATTAAGATAGCCTCATCCCTTTTTGTTTATATGACATTAGAAAGTGACGGATATATTTTAATCCTAGGTTTAACTATACTTGACTTACACCTTATTTATTAATAAGACGGATAAGGATTTGATTACTTCTTAGTGTACTTTGAAGTCGGTTTAAGCTTTTTGTAAAACAGTCCAATTATTTAGGAACTAAATGCGCAACACTGATTCATGTTTTTTTTATACGTCTATTTCGGTAAACAAGCATACGGCCCGCCTGATGGTAAGCGGTTACCGTAGCCATATGGACGCTTGCAACACACGAAGCATCGCTCACACATGCGTTACCGACCTTTCCCCCTCCCCTAGGAGCTCTACTTATTTGGTTATTATTTATTATATTGGCGTTAACGCGTTAAAAATACTTTCTCAATTTCAAGGGTAATGTCACAGAGAATTGAATTATTTACTCTGTGGTAATGTAATGTCTTACAAGATGACTTTTTATCAAGTAGATACCCGAATATCTAAAGATAGCTTAACTAACAGTTATCAGCCACAGATAAACTAAGATATTCGACAGAGATCACTCGCATCTATTTCAGAATGTTACTCATATTTTTTTGATTTGAGTTTCATAACTTGTACGCGGATGAAAATAAAAGTAAAAACTTTTGAATTTCGTTATTCTTTGTAATTTTTTAATTAAATTGTTAAATTAATTACATTGTTGTATCGTAAGTCGGAACATAAATTGACGTGTGAAGTCAGTAATGAGATCATATTGTAATAACTTTAGTAAAAAAAAAGATTTCCGGGATTATCTAATAGCGAAACACAAAAAAACGTTGCGCTATTTTGTGTCCGGCGCAGACTAACTAATTTAAACAATATTTTATCTATGTCAGTGCACATAGATAAAATATTGTTTGATTGTTGCCTCTTTAGTTTATTTTATATATGATCTCAACTTGATTTTGTTGTAAAGTATTCATAAGTCTACATTGATTAATCAGTCACACACCCTCTCTCTCTCTCACACACACATTCACACACACCCCAATTCACACACTCATGCACACAAAAACACGTTTAAAAAAGAGAGGTTCATTTTCACACTTAATCTTAATTTTAAGGTAAATTAAAAATTTTTTTTGTAAACTTGGCTAGTATATATTATCCCATATTGCTGCGGGGAGTGGCGCTGTTTGCTGAAACACAGGTTTTTACCTAGTTTGGCAACGGATGCTGTTCAATTATTTTTTTGTCATGTACTCTAGCCCATAGTTTTTATGAACAAATTAGTGTACCGTCTTTATTTTTGGAAATAAATTATTATTATTATTATTATTATTAAACATGTAATTAATATAACCTCAAAGTGCAGGCTTCGTTCAACTCTGATAAAGAAACTAACACTTTATTTGTAATTATTTAAGAGCTATAACACAATATGAGCTGTGACATAGGTAATTCAGAATTATGTAATGCTTCGTAATCTCATTAATTCTGCCCAGGTTATGCGAGCCTAGTACCTCATGTCAGGAGACTATGTTCTGTGGTGCTAGTAAGCAAGATCAAGCTAGTAAAACTATTCATCTAGTTGACCTTACCCACAGACATATAATATTTATAAGACCTTACACATCTTTTGGTATATTTTTGTGAATATCTAATCTATTTATCTATAAAGACCATGTAGTCCGGTCAAAGTAGACATTTCAAAGTGCAAAAATTCGCATAGAGCTGAAAATTGGTACGAATGTTCGGAACACCATTATAAATGAAATGTAAAAAGTCCCCATCGATCCCACACCTGCAAAATAATTATTCAAAGTCAAAGTTTGCAAATATGGGTTATTTGCGTTTTTTAGCCAAACCGTAAGTTTTATGATAAAAATACGTCATACAAAATTGTAAATTATGCAATTACCTTTTTTTTTTTTTACTGTTTATAGGCCTGTGTTTGACCGCAATCTCACCATAGTAAGAGATGATGTGGCCGAAGCTGGTAAGCACACAAAGCCTAGAAGGAACTGGCTCTCAAGTGCAGCTATCGGAACACGAGGGTGGTAGCCAGCCAGGCGGGTACTACAAAGTACCCTACCACCGTGCTATGGTTTCCTCACGATGTTTTCCTTCACCGAAAACTCAAGCTCATTGTAGGATTCGAACCCGGGACCTTCGTCTCGGTATCCGACATCACTACCACTGAGCTATCATCGCCTTATCTATAAAAAAATCTCTACAATTTTTCTCTTATTAAATTTTCGGCTCTATGCAAATTTTTGTTAACCTACCCCTATTTTTTGGGCTAACTTGACCGGACTAATGTGGCTGTTTGACACTTATCAACGCGGAGTCTAAACTACTCGTCACAGTTGTAGAACTATGACATTTTGGTTTTGGACATGTTCCTTTAATTGTTACTTATTGCCAATTTCTATTTTACCCACATATAATAGTATAGGGGATCTTAGTGAACATGCCTATCGAAGATAAATCTATGGAAATTATTACATTGACTTTTGAATTAGGAATAACGTGTTCAGTGTTTTTGAAGTCTTCTATATAAAGGAGGGAAGAGGGTTTTTTTATTTAATAACCAGGAAAATGGGTAGATCCAATACAAATTTTTCCTGGTTATTTAATAAAAAAAACCCTCTTCCTCCACTTTTGTTGAAAAATAACATCGACCTAAACAATTTCAGCACATTTTTATTATGTCGAAAATGCGGATAGAGCCGCATGGCGAAAAGTATCAGAATCAAATCAGCGTCAAAATCTCCAAAATACGATTACCAAAAGAAGTGTTATGTTTTTTTTTTATGTCAACAGTTTGTCAAACAGGCAGACGGGCCACCTGATGGTAAGTGGTCACCACCGCCTATAGACATTAGCAATACCAGGAGGATTGCCAATGTGTTGCCGGCCTTGTAGAGCTCTTTTTACGCCTTGTTTTAATTGTTATAATAGGACGCGCGTCCCTCGCGAGAAACAACGGGTTAAGCTTTTTTATTATCTTAGCTTGTGTGGCACACAAACTTACTATATACTTTTCTACTATTGAGTTATATATCCTTTGCATATCCCAAGGTCTCGTAGGTACGAGACGTGAGCAATATGTCTTGGCCACGTGAGCAAATGCACTACTGCATTCAACCTTGCATTTGTCCCCTGTTATGTACGCTTGTTGACTGTTCATTCATCACGCGTTATGTAGGTTTTCTATATATTTACATAACCATAATTGAATATTGTTTTGCTGAGCGACCTACCTACACAGGTTGTATAAGTTTGATGGTGGGTTGCTAAAGTTGGAATATGCCTTATAAAAGAGGTAGTAAAGTAGATTTTTTGAGTCTTATGAGATGAGTAAATTGCCTGGCAGCCTTTGGTGAGGTTCAAATTGGGATTTTCTAAGTCAATCAACTGGTGGTGCACCAGGAAAGTGGTGTGTTGGACCGAGAAGTATCTACCAAAAATGTTCTAACGGGTACGTACAGTATTACCCAACTTATATGGCGCGTCGTGAATCATCGTTCGCACAGAAAAGAAAGTATGTCCCCGAAGATTAACGAAAGAATGCTTAAAACTTACAATCAACCTTAGATCACTACTATAAGGTTTATAATACACTACAGCTGCTAGTTCCGTCTCACTCGCAAGTAACGCCCCTCCGTACGGCGCGCGCTAAAATGACGGCAGCGGTCGGCCAATAGCGTTTCCCGCGCTTTGAAAATGTATCTTCTGCGCAGGTACATCGGTAAGCCATATTAATTGGGTACTACTGTAATTTAATTGCTATTATTTTGTATGGACCTTTGTTTGACTCAAATCTCATCATGGCAAGTGATGATCAGTCAAAAGTAGTATAGGAAAAGCCTAGAAAGAGCATTTTAAGCTGCTAGAACCCGCTGGGTGCTTGAAGTCAGATTTCAAGTCAGTATGAGTAGCCAGCCAGTCGGGTACCTAATACAAAGTACCCTACTACCGTGCAAGTACCGTACAGTTCAAAGTAAATGACATACCATCTGATTGTTAGGATCAATACATCATAAAGTTACAGAACAATACTTTTGGGGTTCAATGAACCGTAAACACATTACAGTATTTGGTACAGGTCTTTATACAGCGTGTTTAGGTTTTGGCTTTTACAATTAAACATTACATTAATATTTTTTCAAGCATTTCATTATCTAGCCAGAAAAATGTCTTATCTCGTTACAGTTAGATATAATCTTCTACCAGTGTTTTATAATGAGACTACAGTGTGAGACTAGCTGTCCCCCGCGGTTTCGCCCGCGTTCCCGGGATAAAAAATAGCCCATGTCCTTCTCCATACCATACGTTATCTGCATGCCAAATTTCATGATGATCCGTATAGTAGTTGAGGCGTGAAGGCGTAACAAACAAACAAACTCACTTTCGCATTTATAATATTAGTTAGGATTTGAGGTAGATACTTGCGAGATAGTGATTCGGTCCCGTCACGCGTCGTAAACACACCATTCGGTGTGAAGAATAGTGAGAAAGTGCGCTAATTGTCACTTTGAATTGTCACTAATGAATGAGACACAAAGTTTAATTTTGCCTGTAATTTGTTATTATTCCTACGACATTTTAGTCATTAATAGGTAGAGGACATTGGTGCCGATTCTGTTGTAAATCGCACTAAACTAATTTTAGTCACATCTCATCTCTTTCTTACGAACATTATTGAAAAAGGATAGAACATATTTTAAGTTGTCAAATTAATCTTTGCCGTCTTATTTTGCGTGTATTTAGGAGTAACCGCGATAGATGGCGACTAAGTTTATATTGTAAATAAGCATTGGACTAATTTGACAGGACAAAATTTCTTACATCCTTTTCTTATGTTCTTTGTTAGAAAGAGACATAGTGACATTAAAATTAGTTTAGTTGTGAACAACAGAATCAGGGCCATTGTCATTTAACACTGGTATGCAGTTGATATATTTATATCGATGATAATGATCACAATATCATTCTACTTAAGATTCAACGTAATTAGTATTCAATGAAGATAAATCTATTGTGTCCACTTCACATACTTAATTGGTGTCGCATCTGCGATTGGAATTTACAAACTGCTTTACAATATAATTATTGTATTGTATTATGGCTGTAAAAAACAACCTGTATAAGGCACATGTCGCTCCTAGATTCAATCAGAGATGATGTCACAGCCACAATTGTCTGTGGTATCAGTCAGTACATCTATAAGACCATACACATTATTCTGCTCCTCCCATGGGTATGGGAGGTTTATCGTTTGATTAAAATTGATGCAATGAGATTTGTCAGACTTACAGAGATTTTTAAAGCTGGCGACGCTGGAACGTTTGAAATTTTTTCGAATACAATTTTATGTAAGCGATGAACTTTTGTAATAATGCTAGTTAAGTGGTAAGAGTCGTAGTTACTGAAGGCTATTGCCGCTGAAGTTACCACCTGTTCAGAAATCAGAATTCAACTGACGAACCGACAAGTTACCGACAAAGCAACTAATTTAATAATTTTCCTATGGCTATTTCTTTAAACGTAAGAAATAAAAAAAAACATAATACTGAACAAAGTTAAGCATTCAACAATTCATCATTGTAGACAACGACTTGTGCTTTCTGGGAGTACTACCACCTTCGGCCACAAAATGTTGCATTGTAGTCTAATGCAAATCCCATGTAAAGGAAAACTGTAAGTAACTAGGCCGTTTCCACACGAAACGATAACGACACTGTAAAAATGTCGTGACGATTTAGCGGACCATACATTTCTATGAACCGTTTTCATACACAACGACAACGCACTGCATATAAAATAAATCGTCACGACATTTTTACGGTGTCGTTATCGTCTTGTGTGGAAACGGCCTGGTTGGCCTTTCTAAAACAGTGTCATATCATATTCATACTTACGACTCGGTAAAATGCTACTTGTACCCATCCAAATAATTTCCTAATAAAGGGCGCCGATCCCACAGAGAAGAGTTCTAGAGTTCCGCGTTCCGAGTTCTGCATTCCGCGTTGACTGTAAGCTATGTGGGGCATTTGAAAGTAAAAAAGTGTATGATGTACGATCAGTAGCGAATATTGCAGAACTCTAGAACTCTAGACTGCTTGCTGTGTGCACAATAGTCAACACGGAATGCAGAACTCGGAACTCGGAACTCTAGAACTCTTCTCTGTGGGATTGGCGCCTTGAGAAGGCTATGCAGATATTTTTACCAAACACAGCGACTCTGTCGTCATTTCCTCTCGTCACGACTTCACGAGTTACTCAATCTCGGAACATGTTTGTATTGCCTAGATCTTGCTCGTCTCCATAAAGCGAGGATCCTTGTCCTAGCAGTGCAGTGCTACGTAATAAAATCGTGTTTTCCACAATTGATACCATTTCCTCGTGTTGGCTTGTTTTTATCTTTATTGTTTTAGATATGTAAGAGGACGTTTTATTATTATGACTTTGTGTTGAAAAATGCACGTTTTTGTTTGGTCTGTTTATTATTTTTAATTGACGCAATATAATTGGGTTTACACTGGATCTTGGTCATCTAGATTATTCAAGATCATATTGTTTAAGTCTTCAACTACAGAAATAGTATTTATGATCTTTTAGAATATTTCTAAGATAGCGATGTTGGGATGGTAGTAGGTATAATAAATGTTAACTCTTTATAAAATTTGAAGCGACTGTTTTTATGCAATTTGGTAAACTGCGTTCAAACTTTAGAAAAAGAACAGTTTACACAATTACCTAATATAGTAGTTTCGAAACAATACAACTTTTACGTTTTAATGTAGTTTAGGATCTAAATAAAGAACAATAGAGTATGAAATGTCACGAAACATAGTCAATGTAATACACGATGGAACCAAGATAACTTTACACGCAACAATCGTAACACTAGTGGAAAATATACTTTGCTGCTTTTAAAATAGAGGCTAACCTATTTGGTAATTTTTGTGTTATATTAAAGTGGCAAAGTGTTTACGCAACTAAATTCAAAGATTACGCGTAATTTGAATGGAAGTGTGTTGCGATGCTCTGATTGTGATGATAAATTGTTTACTTTTGGAGTGATTGCGTTAGCTACAGTTAATAATTAGGTTTTAATAGAACGTATAAAGCACGATTTACATTGAATTAAAATTATTAAGGTCATTTGTAATAGGACAGTTGAAGATTACTTTCTATCATATGAGTCATCTTCCAAAAAATATGTTGGTGGCGATTGAAACCTGCACTATGAGGGAACCAAGTTTTTTCTTTTTAACCGACTTCAAAAAAAGGAGGAGGTTCTCAATTCGGTTGTATTTTTTAATGTTTGTTACCTCAACAACGTCATTTAATAACCGATTTGGAAAATTATTTTTTTGTTTGGAAGGGTTAACCTCCCGTTTGGTTGGTCCTATTGTCATCAGATCAGTATTTGATTACTTCTTAGTGTACATTGAAGTCGGTTTAAGTTATTTGTAAAACAGTTTTCAATTATCTTCAGCTCACCGCGTCAGGTCATCAACTGTCTCTTTTTAAGATTTAGTTTAAGTAGAGATGGTAAACACGCACAGCTTAAGGAAAGCCTTGTAACTAACACTGCTTAAAAACCAAATTTTGCCTTTCTGTAGCATATGTGTACCTATACTTATCTATATGAACAATCATTTTCAAAAGCTGATCACTTAAGTACTTTGTCACATTACACATTTCACAATTTTCATTTACTTTATGACAATAGATTATTACGAAAGGGTACTAACTCTACTTTGGACGCTAACTTTACATCAGTATATTAACATTTGTCACTGCATCAGGTAACGCATTTGTACCATAAAGGTACCGTCTCACTAAGGATTTTCCTCCTGGACAGTACAAAGCAGAATCGTTTTATTAAAACACGTGTGACGTTTGAAGCACGACGCTAAATTGTAATGCAAATAGGTTTGAGTATGAATAAACAGATCGTGCTTGGGATAACTGAGTTGTGCGCATAACTCTGTCCTGAATAAGGTACGGTTAAGAATCCTTATTATCCTAATGACATGATCATATATAGCACGGTCTTTTGTTGATAATGTTGGTATGGTTGGTGTAAGGTAGTTGGTGTATGGCCTTACTCATAAACGCTATTGAACTAATTCTACTGATTAAATGGTCAAATAAATTACGTCTCCTTGCTGTCATTGTCAAACAATTTGACGTTATAGTAGGAGATTCCACTGCCGCCTTACTTATTTCAAAAGTATAACTAACTGTCTCGTCGGCGACCGTTGATTATCATCTGACGTCCACCCATTATTCTATGGATAAAAAACGCTAATTTATCGTCTTATTATAATAATGCCTTCACGCATATACTCCAGCAACATTTTAATTGTGTTTAGGGAATTTTTGGCTACTACGATTGGTCTGGCTGCTTGCATTGCTGGAAATATTGAAATAGTTCCCTAAGTATCATATATAAAAATAAGCTCGCTGAATTAAAAAAAAAACGTAATGTGCATAACATACCTTTCATGCCTGGTACCTGAAAAATGGCCGACGGGACAAGTTAGAAGGGATTCATACGTTTGAATTACGTACTAACACTAATTCCATACATTTTGTCCGTCAGAAAATAAGTAATGTCTGGTGCCTCTGGGATCTCGGTCTATTATTTAAATGACCACTTAATCAGTATATTAGTTAAATGACGTTTAGGAGTAAGGGGGTAAAAGTTTTAATAGGGTTATCAAGTTATGAAAAGAGAACTTGAACTTAATTAAATGAGTATCTAATATTATGAAAGCAAAAGTGAGTCTGCCTGTCTTATTTATTTGACGTAGTTAGGAAACAAGCATACAGCTCGCCTGATAGCAAGCGGTTACCGTAGCCATATGGACACTTGCAACCACAGAAATGGGAATAAATAACTTATACAGTACCGACCCTTCCCCCCTCTCCATTGAGCACTGTCGACCTTACTCACGCGCAGCAACACAATATAATGGTAATTTGGCTGCGGTATTCTGTAAGGTATAAGGACTTCCAAATTAAATTCTGCTCTGTTTATTAAATTTTCACGGCTTTTTGTTGTTAGCAAAACCAATTTTGGAGAAAATTGGTAGAAGAGTATACCCACCGTCCCCATCGCCCGCATCCCCATTAATGGGGACAGCGGGAACTGAATAAAATAATTAAAAATTGTTTCCGTTTTCCCCATTGCTTTACTTTAATAAAAATGTAAAAAAATAGCTTGGAGCCGGAAAAGAGTTGAATCCGCCGGGACAGCTAGTTACCCTGCAGTTTGACCCACGTTCCCGAGAGATCTATGGTTTTCCCCGGGGAAAAATATCCTATGTGTAATCCATGTTGATAGTATTATATGCTGAATTTCCAAATCCGTTCAGCATTTTTTATATTAGTACGATGTTTTTTTTATAAAACTCGTAACAATTAAGACCTACAATAAAATCTTCCATCGATTACTAAAATCACGACTGGAAATTTAATAAACGTAGATCGGGGTATGTGGGTGTGGCGACATACCAATAATGTTATGTTTGTGTGTTTATTAACAAGATGACAAGAATAATGGGTGTATAAGCAATTTACATTCCTTAGCTGCGCGTGCGCCGCCTTGTATACTATCATCTCGTGCTGTTTTTAATTGATACTTCATTCAACATTCTTTATTAACTCACTCACTCGATGACTGATTGACTGACTGTCTTACTGACTGACTAGCTGACCGCCAAGTCAATGCTTAGCTAAAATCACTGGTCGATTAGACGTAGTGTTTGGGTCCCGGGACGTCTCGTGTCTCGAAGTCCCGGGACTTTTCGTAATTTTAGTTATCTCGAGTCCCGGGACTTTCGAGACTCGAGACGAGACAATATTGTCGAAATTGTTACTGATTTTTTTTAAAAGCTTATTTTACTTGCTAAATCAGCAGAGAGTCTAATTATTGTGTTAGTTGATTATTTAAAAGACTGACTTATAAGTCTGTTTTATTATTTATATTTAAATTCTTTAATTATGAAACAAATCTATGATTATGAGAATTTAGCAATGTTGTGATTATGACCAATGATTAGATATTAGAATTACTAGATAATAGTAAAGTTATTAAGAATTAGTATGATTTTTAACTAACTTCGTTTTATAACTATTTGACTTAAATGCTTAAAAGTGAATCTGTGTATGATTAAAAAGAAATAAAAAAAGCAATTATTAAGACTGAAATTAACGTTAAAGTTATAAAGAAATAATTTACTGTTTAATAAATGTTGTTTTTTTTAATACGTTTCACCAGAAATTAACTCAATTATAATTCTTCAAAAAATGCTATACCCCTCTTAAAAAAAACAGTTTTTTTCTTAAAAGTCTCGAAGTCCCGGGAATTCCCGGGACTTTGATGGTAGGCTGTCTCGTGTCCCGGGACATTGAAATTGTCGGGAATTCCCAAACCTTATAGACGTGAAATGCAGATGACCTAAGTGGGATTTAGGATTCTATACATAAGATGCGTAAGTATCAATTTTAAATGACTCAGATTATTCTAACGGCATTCTAAGTTTTTTGTACATAGAGTACTATATACCGTACTCAAGTGTACAGTAGGTAGGTATTACATGCAAAACCCACATATCCATTGTCATGTATAACATAGCATCATAGAGATAAGTTTCCAAAATACGTAAAGGCACTTAACATTCTTGTATGTGACGTCATAAAACGTTAGTTGACTCTTTGTCTCAAAGGTGAAGATGAAGATTAGATTTATTCATCATCAATCAGATTAGAAGTAATCAGACAAACAATCTGTGATTTCAGGTCTCACCTGTCATAGAAAATATACAGAGAAGTTCATTGAGAACATAGTAACAGCTTCATTTGTATCGGCCGGCCATGTGATAATGGACTCTGGGGAGCTAATTTCGTTACAATTGCAGCTTTAAATATGATTTGAAATCGAATTATTTTTTTGCTATGATTTGATTCGTAAATTTCATTAGATATTGCCATAGAAATCGGCATAAATACCCTATATATCCATTTAGTGGTTTTAAATTAGTCCCCTATATTCGGTGCTTGCAACACCGTAGCCATTGCAGTGCATCACCACACCGCCCTGCTGAAATATTTTCATACCTTATTTTGAAGAGCAAAATACTGGAAATTATTCATTGACTACTTAGATACCTAGGCACCTAGCACCATGGTATGCTATGGACTTAACACTAGGTGCCTATTTTTTGTAATGAGTTTTCTTTCCATAGAGTTTTATAGAGTTGGTTGAAAATATCTGTCAAATCGTGTACTTAAGGTTCAAATTAGTTCGAATTATCAACAGTTTGATAGGTATTTTCAACCAAACTCTATAAAACTATGGAAAGAAAACTCCTCATTCTCGCAATCTTTGACAAGGTTATGAAGATTCGTACGCTTTTAAAAAAGCGGTGAGTAAAAAGGGGGATTAAAGTATGTGCGGACATTCAGTCATTTTTAAAAATAAATCCACGTTAATTGGTACTTGCTGTTTTAAGATCCTTTATGTTAGATCCTACGGGAATGCGAGTAAAACCACCGCGGAAACTAATATGTTTATTAAAACTGATACCGCTAAGGCCAACCGAAGGAAGTGAGTTGCGGATACAATATTATCACCATTAAAACGCGTCATTGAGCGAGAATGGCATCAAATGATCTTGAATACTTCATGTGCATTCCTAATGACTGTAGTTTATCATTAGCTTGCCGTGTTTGAGTATAGCTTAGAATCTATGGAAGTGGGACATTATAAATCATTAGAGCCTGTTGATTGGGTACACGTATTAAGCCGGCTTTTCACTATGGGATATAATATAATATAATATTACATCTTGAGATATAATATTTTATCGCTCGTCATATAATGTGTCAAAAAATATTTATAGTTTGGGATGTAATATACAAAAATGTATGACGAGCGATAAAATATTATATCTCAAGATGTAATTTATATTATATTATATCCCATAATGAAAACCGGGCTTTATACTGAGGCCCTGGATATGTGAGAAACTACTACTGTAACATTTACATCTCTATTAATGAAAAACAGTAAATTTCGACCTCTTGGTGGGGCCTGTAATGAAGCAACTGACATTTTGGCAAATGAAAAGCCTCTAAATCCGAGGATTCCTTGAGAATATAACATATATTCTAGGTATAGGTCGGTGACACATTGGCAATCCCTTGGCATTGGCTAGGGGCGACGCGACGGTAACCGCACTTACCATCAGGGGGCCAACCACCACCAAACCAATATTATTATAACCTTACTTGTCTTTTGTCCTGTTTTGACGTCGGATGTCAAAGAAGGACGTAACGCAAGTAAGGTTATAATAATATTGTTTTAAGAGTAAATGCTGGTGGCGTTTGTTCCATACAAACGTAATCCTCAGTTTCCTCTCTGGATAATGAAATGACACTAGAGCAATGATTATTTTACCATGCAATCTGTAGGTACCACTGTATATCCCTCGGTTTTGTTTTTCTCCATAAATTTAGAATAAGTTACGAGCCTTCTAAAATCACAAAAACTTACCATTTTTAACGCTCTTATCAGACGTCCAGCGAACAATTGACGAATATAAAAAAAAACAAAAGAAAACCGACAGACATAGCCAAAGCCCTTCTTATTATGATTCTTGATTTTTTTTAAATCCATCCAGTTTTGGAAGAGAAAACCGGGGATCACGAAATAGCGATTTCGTCTAATTTAAATAGGTATAATCGGTCCAAGCTGTGGTTATCTCTATCGCCCTCGGGCGGGATAGCTCGGGCACAGCGCGACAGCATTATATATTTTAAAATCTATTTTTCAAATTTCTTGCAGCCATCGTTTCTTCTTAAGAGATGGTGGTTGGCCCTCAGGTAGCCCGCCTGCTTATCAGCTTTGTGACTTAAAAAAGCGAATAAATTTAATGCCAATGATTTTATAGATGCTTAAATTACCAGGGGCATTCTAAATATTTTCTATAATTTGTGGAGATAATGAAGAATGTTCACTAATTTTGAATTTTAGCTCATCGCATTTTCTGTAGAAAATAAAAAATATATGTGAAAGAATTATTTCAATACGACAATTACTTTCCGAGATATAGAATTTTTAAATGAGCGCGCGACGCCGGATTCGACCGCCCGGTACTTGATGCGTGTGACGTCATGTTTCAACGCTCGCTCAGTCCGTCGCGCTCTTTTTCTTTTGAAAAATCTTATTCCTTGGGTTTATAAATTTGAAACTTAGCACTATTACTTATTTAATCAAATAATACAGCTTCTCATTATTAGATTTTTAAAACTACCCCTAAAAGGGGGTTTAGGAGGTGTTAAAGTTTGTATGGAATAAACCTACCGCGCGGTCCGATTAACTTAAAACACGGTTTTAATACATCGTATAAACATAAAAAAACACGTGTTTTTGGGTTTCGCGAAAATCGACCCCTAGTAGGGCAAAAAGGGGTAATAATGTTTTAAGGGGAGGATTTTACTACGTCTGTATTAACTAAAAAATTGGAATACAATAGTTCCTTTTGTAGCCTAAGAAAGGATTTTAGAAATTCCATCCCTCCATCCAGAGGGTAAAGAAGAGGACGCAGGTAAAACGGCGGGGCGGAGTGTTAGTTTAGAGATAAAATCAAGGCTTATTGTTTTGAAGATCGTCAGTATAGTGAGAGTCTGCTATCTACACATTATTCATTTATAGTGTGCATTATTTCGGTACCCCCGCAGTTTCACCTGCGCGTACCTACAGTTTGAATTTTTTGCGCGGAACCCCGTTATTATTTTTCTAAAATAAAATTAGCCTAAGTTCCTTCTTATAACATACGCTATCTACCTGTGATAGTCTCCTTAAAATCGGTCCAGCCGTTCCGTAGGTTAGGACACAGATTACTAAATATTTACTACGTAAGTAAGTAGGCCGGAACAATCTGTGTCAAATGTTTAATCCGCATGCGAAGACGGTTACTATAAAAATAAATAAATAAATATCCTGGGACATTCCTCACACACGGTCATCTGATCCCAAACTAAGCAGAGCTTGTACTATAGAAACCAGATAACTGATATAATACATATACTACTTTTTATTTGTAAATACATACTTAATATACATAATTACACCCAGACTCAGGACATACAGACATGTTCATGCACACAAATACATGTCCTGTGTGGGAATCGAACCCACGACCTGCGGTGCGTAAGGTGAACCTTAACCAACTGCGCCAACTGGCACGTATAACAAGTGTAAATAGGTACAGATAAAACATTACTACTTATTTGTTATCTATAACGTAAACTTAAACCGTCTTATTAATAAATAAGGTGTAAGTCAAGTATAGTTAAACCTAGGATTAAAATATATCCGTCACTTTCTAATGTCATATAAACAAAAAGGGCTGGAGCATGGCTGGAGCTATCTTAATACCTGGGTGTTACAAGACTGACTTACACCTAATTTTTTAATAAGGGGGAAAAGGTTTGGTAAGTACCTACTTAAAATTAATTCTTTTAGATAATAATGCAAAAAAAAAATTCAAATACACACACAGGAAGCATGTGCATTCTTACTTACTCCTCGCTTTTCAGCGGCAACGGAATCACTATTCGTCGATAAATTAATGGGCAACTATAAGGCTATCTATTTTAATCCTTCATGATTTAATAAAGGTTTTTTTGTATTGTAATGACCTTGATTAAGAATACACACACTATGAACGTAACAGTAGAATAATTCACGGATGAAACAAAACACTTTCCCCTAATATTATAGCGCAAGGACCGCTGGCGACTAACGCAAGTGAGCGGAGCGTTACAAGATGACGTCACACTGGGGTCACGTGACTGCTAGTGGGCCTCGATATTTAGGGAAATTTCAAATGTCTGTAAAATCATAACTACTTGGTTTTTTTTAATGAAACAAAAACTAGTGTATTTGTATACATAATGGCTCTACTGTTACAAACTTTCAAGCGATTTTGCATACCTAGTAACATTCCTCATTTTGCCCAAATGATGCGCGCACGCATAAGCCATTAGTTTACCTCGTTCTTTACGGGAAGTTAGTACGTGGTCAGTTTGCCACTGACCGCATTTAATAATAACTTTAAACAAACTAGCCTTAGAGAGCCTTTGATCTTTATAGTGATAGCGAATCTGACTGGCTGATCAACGCAAAGTTAAAAATTTTGGGGACTCCTGGGGGTAAAACAGGGGGATGTCAAACCCCCACTACAAAATAATCACGTGAAGGTCACATCTAACCATCCCGGTTTCTTGCTATGAAAACAGTATGCCAGGAATAGATTACAACAAGTCTGGTCATGGGGATGGGATGGATTCGCTAAGCACCAGCTTGACGCCCTTGAGCCTTGACTCAATAGACCACCCTGAGCCAGGTGACTCATCAGAGATGAGTCTTTAATTAAGGCGAAACTCACGAGCCTCGACCATCGAATAAAGGTTGCTTACCTAGATTATTAGATTGCTTTTCTACAGGATATATTTTGGGAAGTATGCGCAGGAATTGTTCAACCTTATTCCACCATCCCTATACACAGAACCGCAAGGCACTTTGAAAATTTTCACCCGTACGTTGCTGACATACCGAAAATACGGACACAGCGTTTTGCATTCTCATTTATAATGCGGAGAGCAAGGGAGTGGAACTTGCTTCCGGCGTCTGTGTTTCCTCACTCTTACAATCTAGGGACTTTCAAGGCCAGAGTGAATAGTTTCTTCTGGGTAAGCGCGTTCCATCTTAGGCTTCGTCTTCGTCCCTTATGGTGGTATATTAAGTGGCCAAACGCAAGCCAAAAATGACAAATAAATTAAACCCTGATCTACATAATTGCCAAATCGGAAGTGATTAGCATATTATGATTATTTAAAACATATTATGAGATAACGATTATTTCTTTGATTGAATAATAATAATCTGGTCACCAAATTTTATGATAGAAAGCTGTATATTATATAAAATAGTATCATAAATGCAAATTTGTATATCCTTTGCTGATTTTAGTCTGCCCATTCAGATTTCGACTATGATCGCTCCCGACCTCCTTTCCATTCATAGGCATCAGAAAATGCCTATTCAATCTCGCCTTGAATAAGTCCAAATTGTAGATGTCAGGAAACACAGTTTAAGTACAAGTAGTACAAAAAAGGGCACTTTTTATCTTTGAAACAACCTACTATGTCGTGCTCAGGGAGGTACTCGTCACTCAACGCTTCTCACACACACACACACACACCCCCACACATTTTAAGTTACAAAGTAGATATTCATTATTGGCAAATGTATTAGTAACATAAGTTTCTATTTTTTTTAATAATTTTTTGTTAAATGCTGTGTAATATCATGTTAAATAAATAAATAAATGAATTGCGGTTAAAACTACGAGGAGAACATGAAATATAGAAGCGATCCAAAACGTAAATTCAAAACTAATATTCCCTCATAAATCACAATTGGCATGACGGAAACGGCGCGGGCGCACGGAACAAAAGCTAATTCAATCAGCTACTGCATAATGGTAACTTTTGTTCCGCAGATTTAGCTCGGAAATTGCCGCAATATTGCTGAAGGTTGCCAACAAATGGGCCAGAAATAATGGTAATTGCTGATTTGTGGGATTTTCAAGTACAAATAGATTGAGGAGCTATTTAGAATATATTAGTAGGTAGAGTAACATAATATAATTATTCTGCATAATAAAACAAATGCCATTTTGAATTACCAAACCATACATTAATAACTTTGAACTGTAATAAAGAATATATAAGAACTTGATGATTTAACATTTCTGACCTTTTTAAACAGCTTTTACGAATCGACAAAACTGTTGACAGTAATTTTCATGTTTTTTTTAATGTCTTTTCCGTCACTTTCTATGATACCAAAATAAAAAAAGAGCCGGGACTGTCTTAAACCCTGGGTTTTACTAGACTCAGACCATCTCATGTAATAAGACAGCAGTTTCTATAAACTACAACACTCCTATGGGAATCCCATCCCTAAGAGGATTGAGGATCTTTACTTAGAAGGTATTCTGATTATGTAATTAAAATAAAATAAATAAAATAAATATCCTGGGACATTCCTCACACACGGTCATCTGATCCCAAACTAAGCAGAGCTTGTAATATGGAAACCAGATAACTGATATAATACATATACTACTTTTTGTTTGTAAATACATACTTAATATACATAATTACACCCAGACTCAGGACATACAGACATGTTCATGCACACAAATGCATGTCCTGTGTGGGAATCGAACCCACGACCTGCGGCGCGTAAGGCGAACCTTAACCAACTGCGCCAACTGGCCCGTCGAAAAATAAAAATATTAAATGTTTGTTTGTATTGTTAGAGCTTATTTACATCAAACAAGCCCTAAAAATAATATTATAGACACATAATAATACTCTTCCAAACACGCGGGAAACCATCTTGTTTCGATCTGTCAAACTCTTAATAGTCCTTTAGTGACGGGCCACGCTGATGCGAGAGTCGAACTAGTGTTGTGACAAACTCGACTTATCAGTATGTAAAAGGTGAAATCCATTAATCACACTATCAATGTCTAGAGTCGGCTGGAACACGTCAAAATGCAGATAATAATCCACTAAATATTTCCGCATAAAACCGTTTTGCAGCACAAGTGCCACGAACAATTCGCATGCTTTCAACATTGCACAGAATTAGGTTTCCAAATGTCGCGAGCAGACCAGACAATGCCGTTTATAGGCTGTTCATATTCTGTACACGAACGAGGAAGTCTTTTAAGGCTGGGCGCACACTTGACGGCTGTCAGTTGCATAACAGCTGGCATAAACATAATATTAAGTTACTTGTGACCTAACGTGAACATGGCACGGAATATGGAAATAGTGCTATTGAATAACATGGTATAGGATGGTGAGATGTCTTCAAAGCTTTATCAATGTTCATATGAAGAACTAGAAGGTATACCTACTTAGATAGAAGAAGACTGATATTATAATAGAGATATGCTACCCTCATACTAAGCGGCGTACAGTTATTGTTGAATTAGGTGCATGCGATAGATAATACGGAACGTATGGTACAGAAACAGATAGCTATATGTAGATTGTAGCCGCTAAGCAAAATTACGACAATTGTGTGAATTCGTCTGCAACAATTAGCTTGTGTTAATGCGATATCTTCCTCTTTTTATTATAATATCATAGGAAGAAGATTATTGCCTTATCTTTCCTGTTTGTCTAAAACACAGTTTACTAAATTTTCAAAGAAAATATTTGTTATTTTACGTAACGTTTTCTGTATTTTGACTTGTTAATCAATATTGGAATAAGTAATTCGTTATTTTTTCCACTTTACTTAGGTAATGCGATATCATGGCGCCAAAATGAAAATAGCATTTTTATCAGTATACTTAACTGCACTGAGTGAAATGTTGAATACTACAAACAAATGTATTATTTTATTTATTCTAATGAAACATTTTGTAGAATTAAAATAAAGCATCTGAAGACTCAATATTTGCAAACTAGGGGGTCTATAAAGGCCACTTTAGCAATTGCATTAACTAATTCACAACAGATATGCAATTCATCAAATCCGAATATTTTTATGAACCGAGTTCTATGAAACCGAGTAATATAATATGAGTGACTATTCGAGAAATTAATTCTATTCAGCAATATTTTTCTAGTGGCCTTTTTTGTCCCCCAGAAATTCGACATTTATTTCATTCAGAAAGTAATCATGTAATCAAAACTGGCATTGCTCTCCAGTGTTTCTGCCAACAAAATCATTATTATTCCTAAATGTTGCCACTTGCAAAATAGTAGGAAACCGAAGGTCCGGAAGCGTAAAATAATTAGATGAGCCAGTTGTAATTCGGATGTGTTCCGTTACGTCATACGATTGTTATCGGTGTTACGTGGGTTACATCACGTTGAACGCATTTTTTATCTGTGATATCTTCAACAAGATGGCTCCTTCTTTAGGGCTGCACAATTATAATGATCCATTGTTTTACGGAAGATTGTTTTGCTTATTATCTTTTGTAGCAGAATCCAACGCAGTATTTGGCTTTCTAGAAATACGCCATCGATATATTGACGTAAAAGCCTCGGTACTGTTTGAAATATGTATCCTAGGCTGAAGCTAGCCGGATTCAGTCCACAATTTCTATTCAAAAGTTTAAGCTAGAATGCATAGTTTCTTTTCAAGGAATGTGTATGTCTCATCAAGTTCCGTTACAGGCGCCAGTGTGAAATGCCACTTTCGGACATTTGTATAAATATTCGTCAATAATTGCGTTCAAGAATACAAAAGGAATGGTAGAATAGTGTGCTTCAAACAACAAGTATATAAAAGTATCACACGCGTAAATTATTGTTGCAAACATCGCTCTACGACTATTACAGTTAGTCTGACCCTGCATTTAAATTGAACAGGGTTGTCAAGGAGATCTTTTCCACTTATTTTTAAGGCGCTTTATTGAAGTATTCCCATTTGCGCACCGATTTTTTGAGCACCGATCCTATTCCCTTTTCAGCACCGATTCATATTTTGGATCGGTGCTCTAATGGGAATATTCAATAAAATAACGTAGGTACTAAGCCTTGGTACACTTTTTACTTTTTATAGTAAACTGTTGATTTTTATCGATACGTTTTATTAAACACCACAACACTAGAAGCTACAAATCCATCGGTGCTCAAAAGGGAATGATTTCGAATTAAATGTTTGTTCCCATTTGAGCACCGATCCAAAATATGAAAATCGGTGCTGAAAAGGGAATAGGATCGGTGCTCAAAAAATCGGTGCGCAAATGGGAATACTTCGCTTTATTCCTATGCCAATAAATGGCTTCTACGAAATTGGATTAACAGCTCTTTTCTAGAAACACTTTTTTTATGTTACGTTTTGCCGTCAATGACATGAAGTTATGAGGACTCTTAAAAAGGCCACTCAAGAAATATTGCAAAATGAAATTCATTACCCGAATCCTCAGCAGATCCTATGCAATTCATCAAATCAGATTCTGCTATTGAACTGAATCGTATAACCTCTGCTATGCAAAACTATTTCTATGGCAATTTTAGATACCTTTGTCCAGATAGCACGGATTTGTATCGTCCAGTTTTATTCTCAACTAGCTATCTCGCGCAGTTTCACCCGCGTTCTCGTGATATTTTTTTTTTAATCCGACTGATAGTTCCAATGATTAGCCCGTATAAACAAACAAAAAACTCTTTCTCTTTATTATATTAGTACTAGCTGTCCCCCGCGGTTTCTCTCGCGTTCCCGGGATAAAAAGTCTATGTCCTTCTCCATACCATAGGCTATCTGCATGCCAAATTTCACGATGATCCGTTGAGTAGTTGAGGCGTGAAAGCGTAACAAACATATAAACAAACATAAGTATGGACATGGATAGACAGATTATACAAAATAAAAAAATCATGTCAGTTTTTATCCTGCATAATTGAATTCTAATGTTTCCGAATCTATCTTCAACTTTAAATGTTTCAAAGCCACACAGCCCTAATTGGGAAAGTGTCACTCCGTTCGTCTGTCTGTTCGTTCAGTTAGTACACACACGATGTGCATCAATAAACACTTCCTAGTTCGCCATCGACCGCGGATTGTGTCTGTTTCTGAAACGTCCTTGTTACTTAACAACTCAGTAATGAGATTAGACAACCCTGAATCCTAATGAAAATCCTCTTACACCGACGTGTTCCTTCTGTAAGAATTTATTGTAAAAGGAGGGGATATTAAACTTATATCATTCAAAAGGCATCTGGGCCATTAAATGATCACACAATAACTGCTTTCACATATATTATGATCATGAGATTCATGATTTCCCAAAGAAACAAATATCGGAATTAAATAAAAGCTGATGGTGTATGGTAGGTATTCTTGTTAGGTACTAAATATTATAGACTCATGTGCTAAGTAAATTTAAAAAGAAAAATCTATGGGAAAGTTGTTTGTTAGCATGAGTACAATCATGTGTTTAAGTATCGTTTACTAATTACCAGTCACCCTATATAAGTCATCTATTGTCCGCTTAGGGGTGTGAAAAGAATCTGAAGTCAAATCACGTCCGTGTGTGAGGAATGTCCCAGGATATTACGCGATAACCCTGCATCTAAGAACTCATATTCTTTACAATCAATATATGATTTCATAAGTCACCATAGTTGGTCATTTTATTCATGGTAACTATAAATATAACAGGCCATGTTTGTAGGTGAGGTTGTATGTCAGTAGGTCTCGCTCTTGAATTGATTTAATACTGATAAGTGACTTGTTGATAAGTATTCAACACACTTCCCGTGGCCTAGAGTCGCTGGGCACACGGAAAAGAGAATACACTGGAAGGGCGATGTGTTAGAATTTGTATCGGAACCGGTGTCGCCAAACTGCGACAAACTCACACAAATAAATGTTGAATCATATATTGCACTACAAATAAACAATTTGTTTGGTTGGTCGTTTTTATTTTACTCAAAATTAGCTTTAATCACACAGGTCATACATATGAAAATATACCTTTTTACGTTAAGATAATATTTATTTTTCAAAAGTGTACAGAGTATTTACGTCGTTTTGTAATCTACAAACTAGCTAGATTCAATCGACGAAAAAGTGCCGCTACTCGGCCATAGATGGCGTTATTTTTATGGAACGCAATTGTGAACTTAAATGCATTAAACATAATGTTGATAATTGCGTAATAGCTGGTCGAGTAGCGCTATTCGCTTAGCGCAGCGAAAATAGTCGATAAAATATCAATAAAATTATCGGTATTTTAATTTCATCGATATTAAATTTTAGAAATTCTGAGAGATAATTCACGTTCGATAAGAATAAAAGTGCTAAGAATACTGAATTGTAAAAAAACGTTTAATACGATGAAGTAAATTAAATTAAAGTTATTGTTACACGGTTTAATGCCCATGAAATAAAATGAATTTGTTTCGAAACTGCTGTTTTGAAAGCTTTATTTTTAATTTTAACAAATGTATGCGGACTTTGATATAACTTTCAACTATTGCCTTAATCAAATCAATGATAAATAGATGCATTTTATCGATATTAATCGAACAACACTATCGATGCACGTGTTTTGGGGTCACGACGAATGAGAAAGAAACGCAATACATTACGTGCGGAGTTGCGCTCGCTACCTTGCGTACAAATAAAGTGAGTACATAGCCTGCAATGTATATTTTTGCAGTAGAATCAGAGTTTATCGTTAACATCTAAAATTATCATAATCTTGAATACATTTTTATAAATATTACAATTAAATAAAGGTTTGTAGACTCATCGATGAAAGGAAATCCGTCCTTCAGTTACGTTCGACTTCGTCACTTCGTTTCCTAGAGGAAATAATAGCGCATCATGGTATAATTAATATTTTTCGCGGAGCTACGCACCTCTGCTAAGTATGGCGGATACTACGAAGCGTTGACGCGTGTTATAGTTGTTATATGATCGTCTGATCTAATATGTGGCGCGCGGGCTCCGCTAGCATAGCGTCTCTATTTATATTTCTTTTCTCTGTGGCTGGGCACTTTGAGAATCTATTTACATTTATGTGAAGCTAGGCTTGAGTGGTGACTTCGCTTTATAATAATTTAAGGCGATGATAGCTCAGTGGTAGTGACGTCGGATACCGAGACGAAGGTTCCAGGTTTGAATCCTATAATGAGCTTGAGCTTTGGTGAACGAAAATATCGTGAGTAAACCATAGCACGGTGGTAGGGTACTTTTGTAGTACCCATCTGAGTGGCTACCACTCTCAAGCTGAAAATCTGCCGCCAAGTCAAGTCGGTGTGTTCCGACAGCTGCACTTGAGAGCCAGTTCATTCTAGGCCTTGTGCCACACTCGGCCACATCATCTCTTACCATGGTGAGATTGTGGTCAAACAAAGGCCTATACATAGTAAAAAGCTTCTCGCCCCGCGTTTCCCTCTTTTACCCTTTGGGGGTGGAAATTCAAGAAATCATAGCTAGAAATTGTTGTAGTAGGTACATCAAAAGGAACATATTTTTTTAAATTATTATATCACCACCCAGACCAGAAGTTTAGGATCTGCCATGACCTCAGTCAATAAATCAGTCATTATTTGAAGTAATAATCAATCTTTCGTAATGTAAATATTTATTTGGATTTTATTAATGCACGTGGTTGCTCCCACGCACATTTGCTCTAAAATTATCTACCCGTAATGTTTCCTACTCTATTTTAGAAAATCTATATTTGTACTAACAAAAATATCAATATTAATCATCTATGATGACTAAAGCTAACGTGTTTTGTATTTTTCAATATTTGTTGGCTTTTAAACAACGGACATACATCTATTTATAAAAAAGCGCCCTTTGGAGTGGGCAGAAAATGGCACTAATGACTAGCGACGAACAAAAATAAACACTAATGACGCATCGATTTGTAAATAGATATATTTTTCATGAGATAAACTTACAATTGGAGGCCTCAGGCGCAGTGGCGTAACTATACCATCTGGGGCCCGTGGAAAATTCTTTTGATGGGGCCCTATCAGTAAAAACCGTCACGTTGTACTCAGTTTAAGTTTAATAAAGTTCGAGATTTTCAGCGTACTCAATTACACGTTGTATATGTCCCACTAATGGCCATAGGCCTCCTCTCTTAGGCGAGAGGGAATGGTCTGTAGTCCCCACGCTAGCCCAATGCGTATTGGAGAATTCACATCCATATCCATTGAACACAATATCTCAATGCTTTCATCATCTATTTGCTAGCTTTTCGGTGAAGGAACAACATCATGAGGTCCGTAACTCAGGTAAGTACAATGTAAAAAAATATTTTTGAGCTCGCGGCCTCTTGGGCCGGGGCCCTCTTGGGTCGGGGGCCCGTGGCATTTTGCCAGTCCTGCCACCCTATAGTTACGCCACTGCTCAGGCGACCGAAGATCAGGCAGTTTTATAGAAAGACCATCCATCAACTGAACAAAAGACAATCAGTAGTCCTACTCTGTGTCAGAAAGATATGAATACTTAATTCTCATGCTACCCAATGCATACAGTCCTTAAAAAAGTCTGCCTAATCTATGGCCATGCTAAGAAGTCATATTTGACAAGAGGGGCCTCTCCTTGCCGCACTGTTTGTCTCTTTTTGACACATGGATGTAGGTATATGGGCAGTCAAACGTGACCTATTATAGGAATATTATAAAAGGCATGCCAGTATCTGCTCCGCCGTTTCACCCGCGTGAGTAGATTTTTGAAAAACGGAGCATTCAAGAAATTTCCACCTAAATCTGAGCCAGTAATTTTCACGATACTGTTTTATAGGTAGTGAAGTCAACAGTGACGCTGACCTGTTGATGAATGACGTCAATGAAGCAATGATCGAAGACAAATAGATAAGATGAATGAATACCTAACCACATGATTCAACATTTCGGAGTCTGATTCGTACGTAGATGACATAAGACTGAAACTGTGTCAGCAATCCATTGATAACTGATTGATTACTGTCGATTGATAAACTAAACGTAATGATCTGGGTCTTTTAGTGATTCACATTTTAGTATACATGTGATTTATAAGCATAGAGCTATTATTATCTACTACGCATAGAGAAGACGCTACACTTCACAACTTTGTTCCGTTCAAGTGAGGCCATCCGGCCACACTTGTTGTTGTAGAACGATAAACGAAACGCGTAAGCGCCGTGAAAATCACGGTGTTTACGAGAAAAATACTCCTAAAAGCGTATTGATAGCGCTACATGTTTCTACTGTCTGCTTAGACGACTAATTTATTGTTTCAGCGCTAAAGAGAACTTTAGTTGACTCTAAAAAAATGGGACATAATCTTTGATATACGTAGTAATAATATAGCTCAATGAATCTAATATATTATTTAATCAAGACAGGCACTTGTAGCAAAGATTTCATGATGACATATTTGGGTAATTTTCAATGTTCGTAATTACATTGTTGAATGGAGGTAGAAAATAAATAAGGTGGGTTGGAAAAACTAAAACAACATAATAATTTTTAACTTGATTGTACTTCATAGTAAAATTTCGGGAGACGACGATTACATAGGACACCTCTGCATATTTACCCCCTTATTCATAATCGCTTTTTAACTAAATCAGTGTAATAGTGTACCCCTTCTCACTCTTTCGATCACCAAATGAAATGAAATGTCAGATAAAGACTCCGGAATTTTAGATAATCAACGTTTGGTAACTTTATTATGAATAAGGGGGTTAATCTTTAGTCTTCTCGTTTGAAGACTGACTTCAAAACTTCAGTTTGACATTCACAGACGATAGATGTTTTTTTATAACAGAGCGAGCGAGCTATGTAATTGCTATCTAACTAGAAAGTGAAATAACGATAACGTGAGGACTCCAAAACATTTAACAGGTGTGTGATTAGAACAATATAATTAATTGCTGCCTCTGGCTCGCAAAACTCTCTGTGGTCGGCGCACATCGCGGCGTGCGTTGTTTCTTCGTAGGGCTGACACGCGATATCATGCGGCTTGTGATACAGATACCATATAAAAACTGTTAAATATTTTCATACTTAATTGTTTATCTTTAGTGCAGCCACCGAGATGATGCGTTTGTGACAACTATAAATAATTTCATATTTTATAGAGTACTGCTTTGCACCAAACTTTTATGTGAGTTCAACTTTTTTTGAATAAACTCGGATTGAGTTTTTAAACATTTTTGTCTGTCTGTTCCTGTTCATAGCTGATATTATAAGGAGTTACTTAGCTACTTTTATTTTTAGTGTTCCGCGCAAAAAAACTCAAACCGTACGCGGGTGAAACCGCGGAGGTCTACTAGTAATGGTATAATTACTGAAACAGCTAATCGGAATTGACTTGTCAGTGACTATCCCAATATTTACAGGTGACATTATATATTTATCAACATTATGTATATTTTCCAGGCTTTTTTCTCGTTAAACTATCTGTTCTAATTTAAGCACCAAAATAAAACTAACTACAACGCATGAACACATTATAAAATAATAGATTTTTAATGTAGGTAAATATAATTCCCTGAACTAAAGAATTAGTAGTTTATTAAACAATAAAATCGAAGTAGTACAGTAAATATTTAAAATTCCAACTATTGGCAGCCCTAAAGACGCGGTCGACACCGCACGCGCATCAAGTGCGCGCTTTCACGACACTTTCACGAATTTAGCATTCGGCACAGAGCCTCGGTCCGCCTCTGTCGTTACAGTGTACGCCTTAACACCTGATCTTCATCACGACGTCTTTTGACAAAATTTAACTACAGTCCGCCTTTACCATTAGCACTGGCCATTTGCCTACATTGCAACAATAATGTGCATTGTATGATGTTTTGACATGCGCTTTTTATATGGAATTTAAACCTTTATGTATTTGTTTTAGAGCCTCGTTTGCATTGTTAAGTGTTGTTAGTTTTTAAACCTATAAACCTCCTTTTATGTTAGCTGTAGATTTCATATTGAGGGATTAGACGATGAATAAATTATTAAAATATTTTAACACAGTCGAAAATAATTAAAGAATTTCTCATATTATGACTATAGTGCTAATGTGCCGTTTATATTTATTTTATTTACCTAAGCATTTCTTACTTGGTTCCTAATTTTAATGCTGAACAAAGAATTAGACCTCATAACGCTATAGTAAAACTCTTTTCACTTACTTTCACAACGTACCATATCAAAAAAATTTTGCTATCTAGAAATATTAACACGAAATATTCTACCAAGGAGGTTTTAAAAATAGCTATACGAACTTTATATGTACTTATAATAGCTTAAATATAAAGCTTAATATATAGCTTAATACTTTTTGTGCCTTTTGCGGTCGAGACCATGGGACCGTGGGGGTCCGAAGCTCGCCGTTTTGTTCGCACCTTGTCATCAAAATTGATCGAGACCTCCGGAGACCAGCGGGCGGGGAGCTTTTTCCGCCAACGCGTCAGCTTGGCTATCCAAAGAGGAAACGCTGCCAGCCTTCTGGGAACCCTGCCGTTAATCGGAAGCAGCGGCAGGCTTGAGGAAATTTTCTATATATAGATTGTATTTTGTACATATTTGTTGTAAATAAAGATCTTCTGAATTTTATAGCTTAAAAATAATAAATAAATATCCTGGGACATTCCTCACAAAAGGTCATCTGATCCCAAACTAAGCAGAGCTTATACTATGGAAACCATTAACTGATATAAGTAATACATATAATACTTTTTGTTTGTAAATACATAACCCAGATTCAGGAAATACAGACATGTTCATGCACCAAATGCATGTCCTTTGTGGGAATCGAACCCACGACCTGCGGCGCGTAACTGCGCCGTCTGGCCCGTCGTGGCTTAACCAAACAAACACCATTTTTAACTCAAAAAAACAACGTATAGTTATAAAATGTTCACACGATCAGTTTAATTAATCAGGCATGGTTATCGTTCACCTTGGCTTTTGTCTGCCTGCTGCCGGTTCGGCGCTGACGGCCATCTCGTGATGTTACAAATGTGTCAAGTACTGCCGCTTCCTCAAAATACTTCCTCTTTGACGTAACTATGGGCGCTGAGGTGTTTTTGTGTGTTTTCCTTTTGTTATACATTGATTATAGAGTTGAAGGTAGGTCAAACTTGACTCTGCCAAATAATTTACAAAAAACTTAAACCGACTTCAAAGTACACTAAGAAGTAATCAAATCCTGATCTGATGACAATGGGACCAAACGGGAAGTGTATCCTTCCAAACAAAAAAGATTTTTCCAAATCGGTTAATAAATGACGGAGTTATGAGGTAACAAACATAAAAAAACACCGAATTGACAACCTCCTCCTTTTTTTGAAGTCGCTTAAAAAGCAAAAGAAAAAGGTAAATTTTGCTTCAACTGACATGTGTAATGTCCATGATGTACTATGTTTTCAGTCATTGTTATTTTTTTAACCGCGAGCCAAAGTATTTATGTAAATACTTACTTTCAGGATAACTACACGATGAAAGTGAGCCGCACACACCTGCAGCGCAGCAACAGCTTGTACTCCTGGAGAGCTGTCAAGACCGAATGTGTAAGTGACATTTGTTTATCAGTTCTGCATTAGTTTTTCACAAGGAATTCTATAGTAAGGAATTCTATTCTCAGTTGAAGATCGTCTTAGGAACTGGTGGTAACTTCAGTAGCTTTGACCTTCATAAGTGCCCTACTAGGGCCTGAATTGAATATGAAATGGCTTTGATTTTGACTTTGAATTTGATTTCTTATGGTTTGGTCAGCGTAAGCCGCATGTAACCGTCCTAAAAGCGTCTTTTTACGATTTCATTACAAAACATCGCGAATTACATATAAATCTTATGTGAGTAATTTATGGCCGATTCTTACGGAACGGATATTTACGGAACGTTATCGGTTAAAATTAAGACTTTTATATCTTTACTAATAATGAAGCAAAGGCCTCAAAGCTTTGCATAGCAGACCCGCCCATATGGAAGTAGCTATCACAGGTAAATTAGCTTACGAAATGATCTATATGCCCAGTTTGGCAATAAAAAAGCCTACCATTGGTAAGCAAAACGATTCGTTTTCGTTTATAGAAACCGGGCATTATTAAATGTAAAACCGCATCAAAAAGTATACTTAAAGGGAAAATACACCCAATAATAGCAAAAACCTGAACACCACAAACAAGATTTCTCAAAACTGTTGACACCTTATTTCTACGCGACTTTCAGAATTGGTTTCGTTAAAAGAAAAATAAAATGACTCGTCAGTCACGAGCTAACCTGCAATAATTGAAAATGCACGCGACGATCGTGAACCCTACGCGGGCGCAGGTCAAGGCTACATCACAATGAATGCCTACAGACGGTGGGCGGTTAGGGTTGTCAGGTGACTGGAATTTTCACGGAATTTTCTTAATTTTTAGGATTCTATGTATGATAGGAATACTTATTAGACTTGCTAGAGATATTTTGTTTATTTATTTAAACGCGCTAATCTCTTAAACAACCACTCGGATTCGATAATTTCAATTGTTTCACTAATAGGAAGCTACATTATTCACGCACGATTATACTTTTATCTCGGGAACGTGGGTGAAACCGCGGGGGGCAGCTAGTTTACCCATATGGCAATAATTCCAGGAGCAACCAATAGAAAAAGTGAAGAACTTTCCTTTAGGTTGATACATCATTTAATTAATTACCCCCATACCCCTTTTTTAAGTTACCTTTTTGGACTACGGATTAAATTATTTGAGTTTGTTATGTCACGCAAGCGGAGGGAGGGTGCTACTTGATACGAACATCCACTTAAGAGACGCTTGTGTCCTAGTAGAACTTCATCATCATCTGCCTGCCCTGTTCCCAATCATTTGATGTCGGCGCAATATGTACGCTTCTTCCATTCGTCTCTTCTATCCGTCTTACCAGCATCCACTCCTTTCTTACCCATATCATCTTTCACACAATCCATCCATCTCTTTTTCGGTCTTCCTCTTCCCGTATATCCATCCACTTTCATATTATATATAACTCTTTATCATAACTCTTTTAGTGACGTGGTTTTCACTGGCGCTACTTTCAAGCTTCCCCTCATTCCTTATCCATTCGTGTCACTCCATACAACTTAAAACTGAAAATTACTTACAATGTTCATATTTACTGACGAATATCTGACAAACAAGTTTTAAGTCAACAGGTTTCAAATTTCAATAATTAGTTTACATTATGCACTACAATACAAAAGAATGGGCGCCACCCACGTCGCGTTACAAATATGTAACATGCAAATGTACTGGTGTTGTAAACTTGTTGAGTGAGTGCGTGATTCATGAGGTGTGATCATGCGCATCCATTCATTGAACAATTTGTTATAGTAATGTTTTAGTAGGGCTGGCTTATTCCGCAGTTTAGATACGAAAATATAACTATCGTCAGTAGCGACTGATTTATGTAGAGCCCGCGTCCGAAAGATATAGAGCTATTTGATAGAAAGAGATGCATTTGTAGTTCGACATTATTGAGGGAGTGCGTCTTCTGTATTTTAGAACCATTTCTTATTCTGTGACCTAAGTATAACGCCGCATTGTATATCTATACAGGTAAAAAAGAGATCGAGGTTTTATTACTCAACAAAAATATTCATTTGCAAAACTGACTTGAAGTTTATAGCTTCCGCTGCGTATAAAAATCGTTTAATATAATGAAATATATATTTAAGTTAGAGTAGTATAATAGAGTTTCTATTTACCTACATTAATAATTACGATTTGAACGACATGTAAAATAAAATCGATTCAGGAAGAAAATTTGTCTGTGGCTGTTACCTGCTTGACGCCCAGTATTACAGCAGATGATACGAGAAATATCACACGCACTAATTAATACATGGTTGTACGAGCGATAATTCCAGCGCTTCACATCTTTAAAAGACAACAAAAATCAATACATATTTGTCCTGGGACATGTAGAAATGTAGATTAATTTATGGCCATCTGATCCCAAAAGATTTATAATAGGAAATATAGTTGTTATCATAGAAATAGATATACCTAGAAAGAGCGGCGCCGTACTAAACGTATATAAAAAACAGGCCTTTTTTTTTATGCTGTTGCGCGTAACTGCTGCTGCTACGCTCACTCTGCGTCATTCTGCTTGTCATCGTGACGTTCATAATGATAACAGTTGTTGAAATATTACAATTAAAATCGGAAGAAATTTCAATATTATACATTATTTTGCATTTTTATTTATTTTTATTTGATTTAGCCGCTGGCGATTTTTTTCGACGCGTGAACAGCTTTGACGCTCAATCTGTCAAAGGTTGTTATCTATTTCAATTAATTAGATAATTACATTGTAATCTGCAATCTAGCTACCATTTCAACTTCATTTCTATATGCGACGGCCATCAGATACCCGATTTAAGAACTCCAAGATATTCAAGAGAAATTTCCTAATTAAAGAAAATAGTTAAGCGCGTAACGAGCTAACTGCTGTCACAGCGGACACTTAACTGTACAACTAGTAACCTTGATTTATATTAGGCATTTGATCAGAAAGCGTTGCAGCGCTGGATTTATCGGCTGTACAATGTATTTTACTGCCTATTTCAATGCGAGGCTGGCGAAGAATGCGTCTGCAGTGAAACTGATATTTCTTTTGATAACCACTGAAATACTGGGTGTCAAGATATCGTAATTTTTACATCTAGAAATCAAAATTATTACTGAATGTTAGAATGTGTCGTGCAATAAATGTAGCCTTCTAATACAAAGAATCTCTGAAAGAAAATCTTTGATTCTGAAACATTCCACCCAAAGCCTATGTTACTCCTTATCTGCCAGTGAAAGCACCGTCAAAATCGGTCGAGCCGATTCAGATATTAGAGCAAAGAGACAGACGAACATAAAAAAATTTTTTTTGGTTTCAAAAACATTTTCTGGCTCGCACTGTCAAAAAGTTATCAGATCTTATGTAGAGCCAAGCTTATAACTCTACATGCCCTTAATCTACAAGCCCTAACTTCATAAACTCTACACACCGTACTCAAAATATGTGGCTTGGCCGTTTCGCTACCGTCACATGGGCGTAAGGTGAAAAATTTATTATTTTTCTGTAATACAATAGTTCTTGTAGTAATATATAATTTTAGCAAGTGACGCGAGAAGATAATGACTCTCACTGAGCGGTGATTCGTTGGTTATGATTTTAATTCAATAAACTCAAAAAAACTAGAAATAGAATTTTTGATTAATTTATTTTGAGCTCTAACTTTTTATAGAGAGTCTATACCTGATATAGTCTTCACACCTTTTGGATAGATATAACTAACTTACCCTTTCCTCGCCACACGTTGTTTATAAGTTATGGATTTATGAACATGAGTTACAGTTGACTCTACCATTAAGTATTCTAATGGATTTCATTAGTGGTCTTAAATAAGGATTGTGCTCACAGAATAGTCTTGTAGATAGCGTAGTAGATAGTGCTTGTGCTATGTTAATTCTGATGGTAATTTAAACGTAACTAAATAAGAAAATTCAGAAAATAAAAAGTATAGCATCCGTTAACATAGTTTCAGGTCGGAATGACCACAGACACAATTATTTCGGATGTGGAACACATATTATAACTGAATCCAAATGTTACAGTTATCTGATTTCCTTTATTTTACATTCACGAATTCGCCATTTGCAAAATTGTCGCTAATTTAGGATTCTTAACGGACGAGCAATTTCACAAACATTTTATAAAGTATTTTTTGTTTTGAACACAATATCACCATGGTCAGATGGTAACTGGCTCCCACACCCGTCAAAGTCACCGACACTTTGATGGGGGTGGTAATAGTGGTCTTTACACACACTCCACAGGCGGGGGGCTTCTTACACCTGGGGACCGAAATGGTCGCACACTATGCGGTTTCAAAGGAGGTTCCTACCGCAGACGCTCAGGTTCTAGAATGAGCTACCCGCCGTGGGTTTCCCAAGGGAGTACAGGATGGGGTTATTCAAAAAGGTTGTGAACAAATTTTTGCAGGGTCTGAAACGCGCGAGTGCCAGGGGTGCACTCTTCTTACAAGCATCTATAAGCTACGGTAGCCGCTTTCCAACCCTTTCCAACCGGTGGGCCGTATGTGTGTTTAGGCTGTTGCAGTGATTATTGTTTTAAAAATGGTCTTTTACGACATGCTTCCTGCATAAACCGTCCCCTTCGGTTTACACGAAAAGTCTGCGTGCATTATAACGATTATCTGTAGCAATAAAAACTTTCACGCAATTATGAATCCTATTCACTGATCATTAGCAGACAGATTAGTTTTGTGAACTACTTATTGGATCAGCAAGACCAAAGTGTTAAGGTCGAGTCAATTAGCGGGTATTACGGGATATAACGAACGTCAATGGCATTGTCGTGTCAAACAATGGACGACACGCGTTTACATTTTGTCGAATTATAGTCTAAGAGCTGTGGTGCAACTTTCTTCCAATCTGCTGGGTAATTGGTGTGAAGACGGCGTAATTAGAAAGCTTATGTTTTTGCACTTGTTTTTAAGATTCTCGACGTTGCATCGAGTAGTGTTGCATTTTATAGAATGGGCTATTAATTTATTAAAACCTGACAATTTGAATTTGACATAGGCTGAAGTACTGTTGTGTTTCTTGGGCCTATTCTTTCCTGCTAATTATTATAAATACGAAATTGTATGTGTGTAACAAAAAAGTTACGTGACTTATTTTTAAATCGCCTCCAAAGATTTATGATCCATTTATGAAATCAACTTTGATAAAAAAAAACGCAATGGATACATATAGCCAAGGGTTCAAAATGAATAAGCATCTGCTAGGTCCACTATTCAACTAATTAAGAAGAAAAAATCACGCAGTTATCTCAATATTTGGTTAAAAATCGTGGAATATACATGGGGTTATGCGGGAACCTATAATGGTGTTCTTTCTTTGGAATTTCACTTCACAGAAAATTTTGGACGCCTTTATAACGTATATCACTGCCTTAACTGTTTGCTTCGTAACTGACCACAGTTAGATTATTATGGTCAAACGCTCTATCAGAATAAATTGAATAGTACAATAATTTCTCGTATACAATACAATTGTACATATACACACGTCATTAGAATAATTTATGACAATTACTTCATTGCACATAAACATAATTATTCAAACCAGTATAGACTGTTTAGTTAAGTAATCTAGTAATTATTACAACAAGTATGATAGGCGTCACATTATATACAAGACCGAAAAAGAGCAGAAGTAATAAGATCTACAGCAAACGTGGAAGACGTATTAAAGAAAATAAGACGATTAAAATGGCGATGGACAGGGCAAGGGAAAGCAGGATAAAATTGACACAAATCATAACATAGTGGCAACCACGTGACGGTAAAAGAAATAGAGTTAGACAAGTTAAAAGATGGATGGATGATATTAAAAATATTGGAGGAGCAACCTGGTCAAGGAAAGCGAAAAATAGAGAAGAATGGAAACAGCTGGAAGAGGCCTGTGTCACAGGACACGCTGACCACTAAACCGGGAAATTCGATGTGTTAGCATATAAGTTAAAAATATTTTGTAATATTTATGTATTTTAGTATCAGTAATAAAGGCTTAATAATAATAATTGTTCTTGATAAGTTTTTTTAAGTCTTTTTAGTGTAAACCTATTTGGAGTCAATTCTTTTTTAAATATTTTATTACGAAAGAAGGCATACGTACCTATAGTGTACCAAGTTACAGTTATACAAGCTAAAGTTGTAATATTTGATCAAACTGTCGTCAACACTGACTGTGAGGTTGAATCAACGGATGTGGCGACGAGTTTTTGCTTCCGGGATGCGCGCACAATGGTCCGCTTACAGGAAAACATCGTTTGAGTTCAACAGAGGTTGATTTTCAGACTTCAATGCTTCAGTTTGGGCCATTAAATCACGGGCTATAGTTCAGAGTTCTACATAAAACATGCTCATTTGCTCCGTAAATTTTGAACGCAGAAGATATTATATAAGAACTTTTCTTTTTTTATTGTTTATAGGCCTGTGTTTGACCGCAATCTCACCATGGTATGTGATGATGCGGCCGAAGGTGGTAAGCACACAAAGCCTAGAAGGAACTGGCTCTCAAGTGCAGCTATCAGAACATACCGAAAGATGCTTAGCGACAGATTTTCAACTTGAGGGTGGTAGCCAGCCAGGCGGGTACTACAAAGTACCCTACCACCGTGCTATGGTTTCCTCACGATGTTTTCCATCACCGAAAGCTCAAGCTCATTTTAGGATTCGAACCCGGGACCTTCATCTCGGTATCCGACGTCACTACCACTGAGCTATCATCGCCTTAAAACTTTAGTCGTACCATGTCTTCTTTGGGAGATGCTTTCAGACGGGCCATTGAAGGTTGATCCTGTAACTATGAGATCACGTGTCTTCTGGAGCCATGTAGATAGCACTTACGAGAAGCACATTCTAAGCAAATGATGATCTTATGGCAAAGTCAAATTAAGAAAGTTGAAGAGGTGTTACGGGATACGCTGTTGTAATGGCGTAAGCCCTCAAAGTTTTGTTTGTTCTCAGAATCAATTATTGTCATTCGTTTTGTACAAGGGTTTAATGACTTCGTGTTTTAACGAAAAAACAAACCGATCGAATTGCGTCGGTCGCCGACCTGACCACCGCTGAAATTACACACTTCAAATCATCTGGTTTTTATTGGCCATGCGAAATTGGTCATTTCACCAATCTGTTTTTGTTTTATGTCATTTCAATAATGAGCTATAGTTTTTTATACGCCACGATGAAGTTGCAAATCTATTTCATTCATTATTCCTTGTTTCTATGTTTTTCAATACTTCCACTTGAATTTGCCTTACAGAAGTGAGATAAGGGTATTGTTAATGAATAGATACCTAACGCTTCATACAATCAGGGAATAGCGTTACACAGTCTTATCTTTGGCTTGTTACACTTAGACATTCACAGAACACATCACAGAACATTAACATACATTCGCATTACATTAAATCCTTCGTCAAGGAAGGTCCGAGTAGTGAGTGGACCTCGAGTTATGAGCACGTAAGCAGAAAAACGTTACGTTTTACAATATGTAAGGATTGGAAAACAGCATATGCATCTAACATAATTTTATCTCAATCGGAAAGCAAGATTTTCTAGTTCACGTAGCTTTAAATCCCATATCTCACGTCCTGCCTGCATTAAGTGTTTAAATCTGCAAAATATTTTTCATCCTCTACATTCCTCAATACATGTGAAGTCACGAGGTATTTTTTACATCGCAGTTTTGTTGATTCATAACAACACATGGATTTACATTTAGAAGATACTATAAATGAAGTATGCTAACAAAAGTTAAATACTAGCTAGTAGGTATATTGTTCCTTCTTTTGAATTATACATCCTGATTCTTTGCGATTGAGAATTCTTCTGCAATAGCCCGGGAACCTTATTATGTTCGGGCCTAACTTATATAAATGAAGTATCATCTAGTTTGCATCACTTTATGCTATATCATATTAAGCATTATAATAAGCAGAAACTACACCTGATGGTTACGATGCGATGATAAGTGAAAGCTTCTGTAATCTTCTGATGGAGTGCTATAATCTCTTCGTTATCACGTAGTACATTATAATTTCATTAAACGGTTCTGTTAATCCAGTTATAATCTCTCTTAAATTACTTATTTCAACATGAGCATCGTGATTCATTGTCAATTCAAGTGTTATTATTTCTATCTCGTTCACTTGTTTTATATTAATCGTACGCGCTCGTTCCACAATAATTGTTATCGTTATAAAACGCTTTTGTTTTAACGAAATAGTTCCATTGTTATTAGTTAAATCGTCGCTTCGGGGCTCAGTCTAATCATAATACAGTTCGAACCACTTTTATCCGATTAGTCACGAAGAAATGGTCCCCTCAAACCGGATGTGGATTGAACTGTCCAAGGTGGTGTTATTCGAAAACCACTTGGACTGGAGCGACAGCAAAAAAGGTTGGGTGCGCGTGAGGTCGTTACAGAGAATCATCTGGGGGCAAGTCGAGCACTGCCTGCAGAGGCTGTGCGGCGCGCAACGGCTGGCTGAGCGAGAGGCACGACCACGAGCGCCGCGAGCCTACTTGCTTGACTCGATTCATTCTCGATTTCTCGCCACCCGCCCGCTACTACCGCCAGTGCCGCGCCAACCGCTGACATTATCGCCCGTCGCGTCATTCCTTTGTCTCAAAAGTTTTAGCGTGATCAAAGAAAATTTTTCGATGTCCGAGTGATTTGAAAAGTTGGCAATAATAATCATACGAATAGTCTTTAACTGAATCGAATAACGAATTGAATGGTGTTGTGAACAAGTGAATCGTTGGAAGCAGCTACCTTACTGACGCGGACGCGTGGCGGAACATAAAAACAAACTCTCGTCTTGCGTTTCGAATGGTCCCCGACAATAATTAGTTTGGTAAAAGTGAGTGTGTGTGCTGTGGACGCTTGATGGTTCAATTACAACTAGTTTATTAGATCTTATTGTATGAACTGAGGGTTCCTCTGCGCGGGTCTCACTCGGAATTACGGATGTTGAAGTTGGTGAGTATTTGCTTTACACATGATTCATTTGTCAATTATTAAAAACATTATTGTAATCAGCTTGCCAATCAGCATCGACTATCGATTCATCGGCTTCAATTGTTCATTGATGAATATCTGATCTTGAATCGATCCTCCGGCGCTGCATATGTTTTGTTATTATTGTAAGTTTCATTTATTGAATTGTAAACAGGTATAATACGTTTATCAGCACTAATTGCGAGACAGTTACCACCAACTTGATAATAATCAGTTATCGTTTTCTGATAGCGGTTGAAGTCGTAATAATTTTGTTTTAATGGTACGACGTCACATTCTTCAAATTGAATGCGCTGGTACATGTATAATAATGTATTAAATGTTAAGTATTGCCACATTAATGTACTAGATGATAAGGTTTTGTAAGGATTACATTGAGTTACAATAAAATCTTCAGTTTCACAATTTCTTTGGATAACAATTGGGTTTTATTGCATTACAGTTATTATATGCATCATTGAATTTCGTTCGGTTCTTACCATAAGCCACAATATCTTCGTTAACGACTATTTCAACATTAACGGCATAAATGTTATCTAATTTGACTAATGTGTTCATCTGATAGGCATTTGATTGAGTAATTTAACTATTTGGAATTTTTATAATAATTTAAATTGAATCAAATATAATTTCATCTGTTGTAAAAATCTGTTTACCTTTAATTGAATATAAATTGACTTCAAAAATTACAGGCTCCATAATCATTTTTTAATTTATCTCAAAGGGCATCGGTTGACCTATGAGAACAGATCGAGATCTTTTCATGTTTAAGTGTTATTAAAGTTCCCTGGTTAACTTGAACTTTTGATGTATTTCGTTATGTTTAATTTCCTACCTAGTTATTGTTGTTATTTCTCGTAATTATAATTCTTTTCTCTTTCCGCATCAAAATTAATTCAGCTGTCGTGTATACAGTTTCGCCTGATTGAAAAAAGAGTAATCAGATATCAAGATTCTAAAATTCCAGTTGTATCAATTTCTAATCATCGAATCAAACAACACGCCAAACAATCATCCTCTTTTGACGTTATCTCTTCCGTCACATTAAAACAATAATTAACTTCAAAATAGCTGGAAAGAAAACTGTCTCCTATCTTTATACATGTCACTTTTCTTTTTCTCTCTGGAGATTCGTGCCACTCACCTATTTCCAATTGTATTTTTAGCGTTGCGTGTGCCGTCTCTTGGTCACTAATGGACGTATGTATCGGCACATTAATTATCGTGTTCCTACATACAACATGTGTAGTTTTCTCCGTTCTTTAATGTGCTATTTCTTCTGTAATCTCGTGTACGTCAACTGGATGTGATGGATTTTCATTTTGGTACGGTTCGCTTCGGATTCTCCTAGCGGTTGCTTTCTAACATTTCTTTTTCTACAAAAAGTTGTAGGTAGGTACTTAATTGCCAGCAGTTTTATTGGTTTTTCTATGATACAGTGTTATCATGTTTTACGGATGCTTGATTCCGTTTTTTTTTAGTTTTGAGTGAGATTGAACGGGGTTAGATGTACACCTACTACTATATTGTTGTTGTTTCACTTTTAACTTGTCTGAATCTTACAACATCTTTATAATCATTTATATCCTATCCTCCATCTTTTTTATAAATTCTCTTTCTTTATCGGTTTCTCTCTTTTTTTTCTAATTCAGAATAGGGGTTGGAAAGCTAGTTGTTCAAGATCCTATAAAGTCGTTTTATGGAATATTTTGGACAAACATTATTATTATCAAGAAACAACACATACTCAGTGATGCTCTTAGGCTCCTACCATATACAAAGTAAAGGAGATCGCCTTGAACTTACACATGGTTGAAGTCAAAGTTACGTTTTTAACTAAAACAATAATAAATCTTAAAATACTAGTGATAGAGTTAACAATGGAATGATGGAGTTTTTAAGGTGCAAACTACAAATTGTTTTATTGTTATTGTTACAATTGTAGTTTGAATTTAAAGCACGTAGTAGGTATTGTTGCCGATAGCATGTCGTAAACTAGAATTTATTGCCTCGGATCAACAAGGAACTTGGACATTTCTGAAAGGTCAAACACAATACCTTACTTAGACGCAGTCGGGTAATAAAAACCAGAACAATTGATAGAATAGACAAGTATATTCTACCGTTATCTATTGTTGGATTCATGTTAAAGTTTTATGAAACATTGCCGTTCTTTACATTCCGATCAAAGATAATTTGTGTTTAAAATTACTGACATCTTTGTTATTTTATGGGTAGGTATTATAAACAAGAGATTAACAATGACTACTATTGTTGTAACTGGGAGTAAGTTAAGTATTATCTGGGGTGAAGTATTACCTGGGTAAGGAATTCTGCAATCTTAAATTTGTAAATAACTGTGTCCTAAATAAGTTTTACGGCTTTGCAGGCTTTCTCCTGCCCTCTTTGTGGTTGCCTATCTGGAAATATTTCATCTAACTTACGCGTAGTGCTGAGTCTGATTCCAGGGCTTTAACAGTTTTATGATCTTGCTTTTATAGTTATTTTAGAGTCTTAAGTTTCCGTTACCATCTTTTACTGAATGCACTATGTTTTCAAATACATGTCTATGTACTCACGGCACGGTGCGGTGTGATATTTTTTATGAAAGGTGAACATTATTTTTTCAGTTCACTCACCGCCAATAAACCATCAGACTAAATCTATGAATATATAGGTTTATAACTTTTATGAATATTCAGTTGGGATTAACTCCGGCAAATATGAAGTTTCCGATCTTAACACCCTTTGGTTTCAAAGGAGATCCTTTAAAAAATAGCCCCTTAAGGGTAGAATTTTAAAAAGCCCTAGCTTTGTGAAAGGATTTGCCCTTTTATAAGGATCGAGGAAGTAAGATACGCTACAAAAAATGCGGAACCAAACAAAATAATACACCATAATCAACACAATGATTGAGATCTTCAGATAGCTCATCTCATCAATCATTCGGTAGCCAAGATCACGAGGTCTAAGTGGCTATCTCTTGCTTATCAGTTCTGTCATCGACTGGTCTCAAGAGATTAAAATAAAAACATGTTTTGTTTGTTAAACATGGTTTGCAGATTTGTGATATCTTGATGTTTGGGTTTTTTTAATAGCTGTTGGTTCCTCCAATTGTCTGATGTTGATCTCTGATTTAAAGATATTACTGTCAATGATGATTAGCTTTGACTGATTCTCCTAAAGCTAACGGTAAACCTAGGATGCGAAATGTTTATTAGCATAGTAAACTTCGAGATAAAATTCTTATGTTGAATTCTTCTTATCTTATGGACCCGTAATTGCTGGGCATCAATGTTTAAGACAAGATATCCTGAAGTTTGAAACGAGTCCATAATTTTTTGTCTTCCATGTCATACCGCAACCTCATAATACAGTCCAGGCTTTTATGTGGTTGAAACATCCGAACAATACATTGCGCGTTGTATATTAACATTTATGTAATAATATGGACGAATACAAGTAATAGCAGTGACATAAATGGTCTGTGGTTAAGATTTTATTACTGTTATCAGTTCATATGAGGTTTATGTGCTGGGGCATAAAGAAGAAAGAGAAAGGAAGGATTAATGGACTTCACATGCTTTTGAATTCATCTTCGGCGTGCAGTTTCCTTCACTAAAAATTCGTACATAAGTTAAAACTCAGAGTCACTCAGCGCGCTATGGAACGAGCTATGCTCGGTATCTCTCTCCGTGACAGGGTCCGAAATGAGGGAATTCGTAGGAGAACGAAAACTACCGATATAGCTCGTTGTTCGTAAGCTGAAGTGGCAATGGGCAGGCTACATCGCTCGAAGAACCGAGAGCCGTTGGGGAAGGAAGGTTCTCGAGTGGCGACCACGTACTGGAAAGCGCCGTGCTGGACGATCTCTCACCAGGTGGACCGACGATCTGGTCAAAATCGCGCCGCTCGCGTTCGAAGTGGAAGTTAATGGGAGAGGCCTATGTTCAGCAGCGGACATCCCTAGGCTGATATGATGAAGTTAAAACTCAGGAATAGGCCAGTTAAATGAATTTGCATCTTGAGGATCGTATATAGAGTGAGTTGTCCAATGAGCCACTGGGGCGAGCAGCGCTTGTATGTATTACTATTTTACGGGAAGTATATCGGTCCGACCTTTGCCACTATTTATTTTATAAACTGAAGGCTGCAAAAGTAAAGCTGTACCTAACATACGTATGATTAAGGATGACATCCATATCATCTCGGAAGTAACCTTCTGCAGATAGATCACTTGCTTATGTCAAATCAAACACAAGCTAGAAATCAACCGTCCACAGAATAGTTGAGTATTAACATGTTTCCCCGTGGGAAATTGATCCAGTACCCGAAGTGGATTACGTAACTTTGTTTCAATCAGTTTCTATTCAAAATAATCTTTATTTTACTATGCCTGGTTTTTACTCGGTCAGCTACTGACCGGTTTATCGGATAGTTACAGTTCTTCACTGTTCGCCGGTGTTTGGACCCATGAAACAACGCAGTTAATTCTGATCGCTGTCCCCAGCCCAATCAGTGGAGTTCTGTGCCCATGTTCATCGTGGGTTGACAGTCCAATTTCTTGTCCATTCCAAAAAATAATATAGTTTGCAATTGCAGCCGCCAGAACGTAATAGGGGTAGGTAATGGCCAATCCGCTATTTTCAACCGGTTTCAAATAGAAACTGATTGCAATAAAGTTACGTACAAACGTACATACCTGCAGAGTAATTGAATCTGCAAATTGACCAAGCGGCACTTTACCAGCGCCATTTTGTGGTTCTGTGAGCGTCGGAGAATATGTGGTGTAGGCCGATAATATGCCATCGAAATTAGTTTTATAATATTGAAAAAAGTGTGGTTCATACACTCGTGAGATAAGATTTTAAGTTCATTGGTAGATTATATTGTTTATTTAGTAAATACTTAAAGGATTACTCATTACATATTATAGTAACTACCATTGCGAAATCAATTGGTCTATGAGTCACGTGGTTTTTAAACAAAATGACGATTAATTAATAAGTGCAATTAAATCAATAATGCTTGGTATTTATAAACACTGCGTAAAATTATTTTTATTCATTATTGTGTGAACTAAATTATTGACTGAGATACCACTGAAACCCGAAACACATGAGCCCGAAATAAAAGTGTCAGAGGTTCACAAACTTTTGATGTATTTCTTTTTTTTTATACATATTCATCATCATCATCAGCCTATAATGTCCCACTGCTGAGCACTGGCCTCCTTTCACAAATGAGGGTGAAAGGGAATGGGCAATACTCCACCACGCATGCCCACTGCGGTGGAGGTAGGCTAGTGGTCAACCTACTGTTGGAATTTTTCAAGCCGCCTAGGAGGCATCCAACTAGCTTAACGACTATCACAATTAAGTGATAACCGGGACCAACGGCGTTACGTGCCTTCCGAAGCACGGAAACGCTCGATTTGAAATATCACTAGGCGGTCACCCATCCAGGTACCGACCACGACGGTGGTAGCTTAACTTTGCCGATCGATTAAGAACGGCTAATCATGCTACACCACGAGCGTTTCTCTGTATCGTTCTAAAATTCAAGAAATGTCACGAGTCTGAAAAAGTCGAACTTTTCTCAACTTTTTAAGAATATCGAACGGTGTTTGGCATTGGAAGGTGTAAATAATGGTTAAACAGAAGGTATTTCCAGCTATCCATTTCTAAGTTGACATGTCACACTTGCAAATTGGCGCTTTGTTATTGCTGTGAAGAAATAACTGTATTAAATTCTAGAACTTCGTTCTTTGTTTTCATCTTTTATAATATACAGGCTGTCCCCCGCGGTTTAACCCGCGTTCTCGGGATAAAAAGTATGTCTTCCTCCATACCATAGGCTATCTGCATGCTAAATTTCATCATGATCCGTTTAGTAGTTGAGGCGTGAAGGCATAACATAATATTAGTTAGGATTCCACTTTTAATAATATAAATAACTAGCTGCCCGGCGTTCGCGTGGTGCTGCCCTACCCTATCCTTCTGTATCTAAACCATTCAAAAATGATCCGCCATTTATTGAATTCATTTGTTACAAAAAAAGTGATAAATGAAGAACCGCTCGACCGATTTTGTGCAAACTTCACATAAACCATCTACTAAATAGTCCGAACAAAGCCTAAACATTTGGTTTGGATAGGTGAGCCCGTTTTTGAGTTATTAAATTACAACGAAAAGTGGCATTGATTTTTATATATTTAGATATATTAAATTAAAATGTGATAGGTATCCAAATAAAGGAAAAACTTTTATTAGAAAAAGTACTAAAATAGACCACAACAACCACGATTCGTGTTTTGCCTTACAGTTTTGTTGAACCAACCTTAGTTTTTCAACAATCAATACATTAGCCACACATGTAAACGAGCCATAAAGCTGTATTCCAATTATCGTGATCACACGCGTTCTACACGATAGGAGGATAGTGGCAATTGTCAATGAGATTGAACACGCGCACGGCACGCGCACAATTTGAGACGAGCTCTTGCGTCACATCCACAATTGTTCTGCCTCCAGCAAATAGACTGAGACTTGTTAAGGTTGAATGGTGTAATGATTTGGTTTCACTAAACTATAAAGATCTCAAAGACAATGTAACAAATTTTTTTTTTGTTATTATTGGTCTTAATAGAAGATACAATATCATTGTAAGAAGAAGTAGCAAGTAGATACAAAGGATCTAATAATATAAGTCGTGAAGAGTCTAAATAAAGTCCTGACGCTCAAGCTAAAACGTTCATGTTAATACCTAACTAGAATAGGGTTGTTCGGGGCGTGGAAACCGGAAAAATATTCAAACCGGTTAACGTAATAAGAACAAAACTCTTTTCGGTACCTTTCACCATAATTAACCTGCTATATGTAACAAAGGGTCGCAAAATGGGTTTCGTTATAAAAACCGGTATTTACCTGTTTTTTGCTTTGCTACTGGTGAAACAAAGCTAATTTAAAAAGTATTTTATAATCTGCAGACACTTTAATACCTGTTAGTAAGAAACTCATATAATCAAAAATACTATTCTAATAATACTCTTAAAATTGTTATTGCCTTATTTTGCTTGAATTTAATTGGATTTATGTATTTAATTATTACATAATATTATTGTAATGTTGCAGTGCCCATGCAAGGCTCATGTATTGTACTAACTTTATTCTTTGTAACATCTTAAACATACTACATGAAGCAGCAAATAAATAAATTGAAATTGAAAATTATGATAGAAATAGAGATATGTATTTTATATTTTGGTAGGCGTCGCAGATATCTCCTCAGTTCTTCACCCTCCAACCACCGCCACAAGCGGTTTTAAATATCTTTTTAACTGATTAATCTATCGTATCGTTTTATGGAATACATCGGATCATAAAGTTTTTATTAACGTTCTTTTAACGTCCCTCTCGTCCATCTTGCTGAACGGAATAATGAAAAACCGGTTAATTACGTTTAATAACTGGTTATTTTAAGAACCGGTTTCAGACGTGGGTTCCTCCCTAAAAAAGGTAGTTGCTATGCTATTTTGTGAAGCACAACTACCCCACGTAAGTAACCTGCAGGTCGCAGGTTACTACTCAGGTCAGATAATGCTATTTCAGATTACATTCTACGACGTTCGACCTATTGCATATTGGGCTCTTGGGTCACCTTAGGGTCTTCCTAGAACTTTCACTTGCATTATCGTTCCATCATTTAAGTGTGAACCTTTAAGGCTTTTACACAAACAATAAGTTTCATAACTTCTTATCCTACTCGTGAATGTTTGTACTTTCGAACTCACGTACTTCGCGATGAAAAACATACGAACCAACGTCGAACTCACGTCACGAACATTCGCAGTACAATCGATCGATGTTTCAAATTTCGAAGTTCGGAAATTTGTAACAACAACCACTGCACTGATTTTTATGCGTTTTTCACTGTTTGAGGAGGGTTTTGGGTTATAAATCACTAGCTGTGCCCCGCGGTTTTACCCTTGTTCCCGGGATAAAAAGTAGCCTATAATACACGCGGATAATGTAGTTTCCTAATAGTGAAATATTTTTTCGAATCCTACTGGTAGTTTCAGGATTAGTCCCTTTAAACTAAAAAACAAAAAAACTCTTCTGCTTTATTATATTAGTATAGATTAGATGCTGTGAATAAAGGATCCTCCGCAGTGTCTATTTTAGTGTTGCAAGTCAGAAATAAAAGTAACCATGCAGTTGGAGCCGCGGACAAAGGCCAGTTATATTATTTCATAAAAAAAAATTGTTGATATAGATCCAAATTATTTTCCCTCTATTATATCGATTGTTATTGTATCGATTGCTCAAGGTTCATTCCGCGTTTCAAGCTTACCGATTACTGATTATCTTATTATTTAATCGGATTTAAGCAAGAATTAATGACTGATAAAAAATGATTAATAAAAATTAAAACAACCCAATCACCCTTGTGATTGGGTTGTAAAGATAATGTTTTAATCTATTGTGCTTTGATTATTATTGGTATTTGAAGGTGCGTTATAGTTAAAAATATTCTTATGACGGTAACTTTATGTTATAGATAACACTCCATCACCATACCATATCATCAATGATTAAAGACCCGCCATTATTTACAAACCCCTTTTTAATATTGCTGGCTTAGTTCTGACTTGAATTTTGTATTCTGCGAAATATGACCACCACGGAAGAAGCGCGCCGAGTCGAATCCAAACGCATCGCCCGCGGTTATAAAAATTTATAGCTTAGATACTATTGATGACGTAATTTCAAAGTAAATATGTATACGAGTAGATATAGTATATGAATGCGATACCCGCTGGCGTAAACGTCGTTTGCTATGCAGATGACACGTTGGTGATAGCCAGCGGGGATAACTTCGAGGGGACCAAAGAGCTCTCCGAGCTTAGGGTGGGGTCATCGTTGCCAATATCCATGAGTTGGGTCTGGAAATAGCGCCTCACAAGACCGAGGCGCTATGGTTCCACGCCAAGAAGCAGGGAACCACCCGACTCGTGCATCCGAGTGGTAGAGTCGCTCTTAGAGGGGTGAGCAGGTACGCGTTCAACACGAGAGCCCGCCTCTCTCTCTACAGCGCAGATGGCGACCACTGGCTGCTTCCTCGGGGCGGTCGGGTATCATATGAGGATTTCCCCACGCAAAAAAAAGGTATAATATATGCAAATTATTGCGATTTGATTCGGCGCCTTAGTGGACGCCAGGCTTTAGAATCGGCCGACTGCCGTCAGCTGTCAAAAGTGACAAGTCGTGGAATCTATGTAGTCTTCTATAGTCTATAGATTATGACATTAGCACTACTGGTTTACAATTCAATGCGTTCTATGAAACGTTCAAGAGTAACGGATGGCAAGCGCAGTGACCGACGCCTGCGCCCGCGCAGCTACGTGTCGCTATGTGATTAATGATAACACATGCGCAACAACATCGCAATACATGTCATAATCTCTAATGCAATCACCTAAAGGTCATTATTGATTGACGAAACTGACAGATGATACCGCTATTGAATTCGATCGGGTTCTGTTGTAATTTTTTTTGATGAAGGGAAGGTTTTGAGACAATGTCTAGACATGTATTGTACAATGCTTATCGGTAGGTCTGGAGTGAAAGAAAGGTTGTGGAGTCAGTTCTTGAAGGTCGCAGTGACATCAAGTCATGCCTTCAGTACGATGACGATGTAGATGTATGATTGTATTGATATGATATGCGATTTCAGTAGATTAGTCTATCAGTTTTATTAAGATATTTAATGCTCATATTGACGAGATTATTCCGTAATGGTTCAATACAATAAATCATATAATATAAGTAATTATTTTATATATTATATCTGTTAGCATTTTGAGAATAATGACAACTGTTGAAGAGGCTGCATGGGTCGAGCCTTTGTCTGTCATGTGAAAAGAGACATTCAGGTGGGAAGTCGGAGAACAATAGAGAAAAAGAGGAGTTGATTGAAATATTGAAATACATGAATTAAGATAAAGGAATTTGGAGATATAAAGAGTTAAAAGGCAATTATTCAAGTACAGACAAGTATGCGCTTTACGAGAAGCCAGAAGAGGTTATACAAGTATCCGCGCCTGGATGAACACTAGAATGATCTGATGAGAGTGGTCTAGGATGGCTAAAATGGGAGGTGGAGGCCAGAAGGGGGAATCGAATAACTATAATTAAGTATGGTCATCAGTGAAAGTCAACACGAAACAGCTCGTAATAATTAGTTGAGCGTTTATTAAATTAAAACGAAATGAATGTTAATTTATTTCAAAGAAGATGCTTAAACACGTCATGTAATCTTATTATTGTGTATCTAATCCGTCACATTACACAAGTATTAACATAATTTATACGTTATAACTCGCCAATTTATACTTTTTAATTTAATAACATTATATAAACTGATATAACACACAGCTGGAAGCGTTTCGCTTTTGTTTCTAATATTACTATTTGAACTCACGGAATTCTCGTATTGAACTTATTAGTGAGAAGGTTTCTTGATTAACGAGACAACTCATGCTTTCATGTCATTAATATCCCACCAAAAACATTTTTATGTAAAATGTTGCCGCCAAGACATATGGCTCGCTTATGCTACATGCACTTACTCTACAAGCCCTAACTTCACAAACTCTACACACCGTAGTCAAAATATGTGGCTTATATACGACAATGTCCTGATATAAAAAGATAGAAGATATCTTTAAACTGTGAAACCGTCAGCAGTACCATGTCTGGTCAATCACATACATTTTATAATTAGTGTAGAATTCACACGTAAAGATGTCGCTACAAACATCGTATGGACTGATTGAAAATTAATTCTTAGTCAAAACGCTATTAAATTACTTTTTATTGAGCTTTATTGCAAGGAAATAGAATTTGATGATTATTTAAGTCATTTAATTAAATTAATGTTTAAAACTCGTATTTTTATATTTGCAATTTATTTAATTTTATTTAAATCTTTCGACCTTACATAGATGGCCTAAGCGTCGATTATTTTTATTTCATTTCATCGTCTAAAACCAAAACAATCAAATAATAATAAAATAAATCTAATAATAACCTGTTTCTAATAAGCAGAGACTTCAACGGTAAATAAATATAGTCTAAATATTTTGAAATCTACTACGTTTTTTTTTAAAGTACAATGGCTAGTTTCGTCCCAATTGTATTTCATTTGTTTTTATGGGGTTAAATCTGTATCTAGTGCTGGAAAAGTTATCGTGGTTTCATTTATTCAACAAAATATCAAATAAGAACAACTTAATTAATAAGTCTTTTATATGGACAAAAGGATTAAAGCCATTCGTAAATCACTGAACCTGCTCTCAAAATTTCTGGAGAATCGGTTGAGAAATGCGACCTGGACATACATACGAAAGCATTTTCGTCCAAGCTGAAACGGAGACGCTTCGCTCGCTCGGTATTAAATGATTTTTAAAACTTATACTAGATTTAGAAATTGCTATCTTGACCTATTTTTAATCGTTCCCTAATCAGGGCCGGCTCTAGCCTATATAACGCCCTCTAGTAGTAACTAAGGATACAAGCAATACCCTGGCGCCCTCAAGTAGGCGTACGAACAAAATGGTATATTCTCACCAGAGTGATCGGAAATTCGTGTGCAAATATAAATGACTATATTTTTATTCTGCAGTTTCAAGCAAGGTCTTTTGGAAATTTCCCAGGGTTCCCAATTTAAAAAAATATATATCCTATGTCACTCAGTGATAAATGACAATATGATTCGACTGGTGAAAGATTCTTTTAAATCGTTCCATTAGTTTTTGAGTTTATTCATTACAAACAAAAATACAAAAAAGATTTGTATTTTTATAGATTTATCTCTATTAACATCTACACTAACTGTTGAAAACTACTTTGTTAGATTAATTTATGGTATTTTCTATTGTATTTTTTTGTTTATAAAAACTATTGTAATATATCAGAAAGAAAATAAATGAGTGTGTGTCAGTTGCTTGGTCGCCAATTTTTTCCACTGCTTGCAAAATTATCGAAATCCTCTACACTAACTCTATTAGTGTAGATGTCACGAGTGGCGCTCGACGCCCGTCCGGATATCCTGTATGGTATATTTTAAACTTGGGAAAAAATGGGACCAGGATTTTTTACCAACTTTGTTGGAGGTATTAGAGAGAACTCTTTCAAGCTTATGTTATCCTAGTATTATATTTGAATAACATTTATTTTTGAGTGACTAGAGAACAGAGACAGAGTTCGGGAAAAGCGAGTAAATCTAGTCACTCTAACCTCATCTCACAAATATTATAAACACGAAATTTTGTGGGTTTGGATGTTTGTCCCTCAATCATGCGTCAACATCTCAAGACCTTCACAGGCAAGGTTGCATTTGCTGAGGGGAGCTGGAAATAAAATCTGTAATTACTCTTTTTAAAACAAGCTTAGATTCATTCATCTGAATGGATTTGGATGAAATTTGGTATACAGATATAATGTACTCTGGATTAACATATACATAGAATACTTTTTATCCCAGGCAAATAATATATCCCTCGGGAACGCGGGTGAAACCACGGGGCGGAAGTTAGTACAATATAAAGGAAAGTTCAATAAGCATGATTTTGTTATTATGCTTATAAATACTGTGACTTCTTCATGACATCTTATGTGGTATAATGCAACTTAATATTTAGTAATAATACGATAATTTCGATGGAGGAGTTTGCGAATTGTTGATGAACAATAGCTAGAGTATTTTGGGAATTATCTCTTTTACCCGTGGAGTAAGATAGACAACTTAAAATTAGTATTTTTAGAATTGAATAACATTATAATAATTCTTTGGATTAGTTTAGGACTTAATGTATGGAATCCTTATCTTTTTTGAACAAAAGTATGGAGTAGTTTAGGAAAAAGCCTTTGTGCGAGTAAATGCTACGCTCTACCTCTCTTACACAAAAACAAAAAAAAATACAACGATGCCCATTGTTCTTTAAAATTAAATTCTTTCAACAGTGTCATCTGTTGTCATTTTCTGAAAAACAAACATTGCTGTAGTCACTTACAAACCCAGAATAGGAATTAGTACCCCAATCTCGCCACCGGCGCTGTACTTGCGCGAGTTATGGTGGTAACTTTTGAAGTATGGGCGCTGTCTCTCTGTTGTACGTAGTATTTATATACTCTGAGGCAGTACTATGCGTGAAAATACACATATTTTTGTTATCAATGCTTTTATCGAAAGATAGAATAGCAATTAAACATATTTTATTAATCATATTAACAGTGATCAATATCTTGTGTCTTTGATTATATTTATAAAAGGGTTTCAAGTAAAGACGTGATGTCATAGTTTCGTAGATGTGACCATTTCCTATTTCCCTGAGTTTGTGTGACTTTTAAAACTGACTTCAAGTGACATTCGTGTGACTTTGGTTCCTTAGTAATACTTAATATTTTTTTCTTTTATTTTCTGTTGCTAGTGATACTAATTAATTTTGTGATAATTATTTTTTCTAGTTTTTAATTCAACCAATTATTATCACGAGTATGTATAAGATAGAAAGTGTCTTATATAAATATCCTTTAAGAAGTCTTGAGAATTAGAATTGCCTATTTTTTCAATTTTAGTTGAGGTGTAAATTAAATAAGTTTTTTGTTATTTTTAAAGCAAATCGATAAATCTCAACATCATTTATTCGATAACATTTTGACTACAAAAATTCTGACACTATCTGATAGTAGCGGTCATCGCCCCGACATGGAGCAATACGTGCCATAATATTCAACATAACACAACATAATTCGACACAATTATGTCGGAACGCCTCCATATCTGCGTTTGAGAGCGTAATTACCAACTATGTCGTAAGTGCCCACTGGTATAAATGTACTGGTCTACTCTAGTGCAGGCTTCACTGTTAGGTATGCCCTTATCTTTACTGTTGAGGGAATGGCAATGGAGCAGGCTGGGATGCCTTAAGAGGGGCTAAAAAGGAAGCTCGAGCAATATTGCTAATGGAATTCATTTTTTTTTTTTTTTTTTTTTTATACAACTAAGTCGGTAAACAAGCATACGGCCCGCCTGATGGTAAGCGGTTACCGTAGCCATATGGACGCTTGCAACACACGAAGCATCGCTCACGCGTTACCGACCTTTCCCCCCTCCTCTATGAGCCTTGGCGACCTTACTCACGCGCAGGAACACAACTTTACAGAACCTAAAGTTATTTGGCTGCGGTATTCTGTAAGGTGGAGGTACTTCCCCAGTCGAGCTGCTCTTTGAGCGAATATTACGCTATGCTCTACCTCTCTCAACATCATCATCACAACATTTACAGCAGATCTTATGCAATCTATTAATTCCGAATCTTTTAATGAATTGAATATGAATGACAGACTATTTTACCAAAAAATATTGGAATTACCTACGCCGGATCTGCAAATAATTCGAAAAATGAATTCCGTTAGCAATATTGCTCGAGCGGCCTTTTTAGTCCCCCTGATCAGAGTTAATTGAGGCAGGTAAGAAAGGTTGCATCTTTGACTTGGTATACTTTGGAAAATAAAGTGTCTTCACAATTTGTTGTTATAAATTAGATAGACAAATAGGCCAGATTAGAAAAGGTCGTATATGAATTTTGAGGCATTGATGATTGATGAATAATCTTGTCTAAGATGGTAGCTTTCTTGTAGTCGTTGGATACCGAGACGAAGGCCCGGGTTCGAATCATACAATGAGCTTGAGCGTTCGGCGAAGGAAAACATCGTGAGGAAACCATAGCACGGTAGTAAGGTAGTTTGTAGTGCCCCATAAGTGCTTCATAAGTGCCCTTCTGGGGCCTAAATTGAATAAATGGCTTTGACTTTGACTTTGACTTTGTAGTACCAACCTGGCTGGCTACCACACTCAAATTGAAAACCTGTCACCAAGCACCTATCGGTTTGTTCCGACAGCTGCACTTGAGAGCCAGTTCCTTCTAGGCTTTGTGTGTGCACCACCTTCGGCCGCATCATCACTTACCATGGTGAGATTGCGGTCAAACCAAGCCTATAAACAGTAAAAAAAAGTAGATCTTAGGTATTCTCCAAAGGAAGCTCAACCTATTTGCAAGAGTCGTACCCACGACATCTACGAGTACGTAGTTAATTTACCATCAATTCTTACAACATTCTCTAAGAAAATAAATCTCTATCAATAAGAGTAATTTATAATACCTAATAAGAAAGTTCTTCGACCTTACTGAGTAAAGCACAGTTTCACCGATTATTCAACATTCCGGATGTTGGAGTATTCGAGTGTTTGAAACACCTCTGAGTGAGGAATGTCACTGATGTCATCGATCTGACTCTCGGCTCAGTGAATCACTAAGCACTGCACTGAGCGTTGGCCACAGAACATCGTTGACCGCGACATTTGGATTCCATGCACTTTAATTTGACAAGCTTAAATAATGACCAGGGGCCCAAGTCTGCTGAAATGTCATACTGACACGATACTATTGCAATTCCATTATCATTGAGCCGATGTGCGCAGTCTACTAATTCATAATGAATGAAAATAATTTATTATGACAGCACCCCGTATGAATACTCAGGTAAAGTACACATTAAAATCCGTTTCATTGCCAACTGATAAGAGATATCTAGACCCAAATATGTCTAATATAATACATGTAGGTTACAAGCTTGCTCTGGTTGCGTGAGAGGGACTTTCCTTGGCAGCTTATCATATTTGTTATCATTAATTAATTAAATACAGTTGTAATTAAAGGAAATTAGGAGATAACGTTATCAGGAATATACCTAAATATAAGTTACAAGCTTTTATTTAACTTGCAATATATGTATGTATGTTTGTTCGGGTGGAATCTTGCAAGTCGAATTTCATCCACTTCGAGTGGTCGGATTGACTTGATATTTGGTATACATAAGTATGTTGGAAGACAATGCAAGTATAGTCAACAAAAAGTACAGTCACCAAAAAAACTTGTATTAAAAATAATTTTTTTAACAAAAACTTATTTAGTTTATTATATTGCGTAAAGGTCTAATATTTATGACACTTTATAGTGTCTGTTTGTAATATTAAAGTAACAGAGTTTTACAAAATGCACATGAAAGTATACTTATACGGCACTTATACCAAAACCAATTTTTAAAATGACTGTCTTTTTGTTCCGGCTAATCTACGAAACGGCTGGAACAATTTTGACGGGACTTTCACTGGTATATAGCTGATGTTATAACGAGTAACTTACTACTTTTATTTCTGAAAAACTGCGCGGATTGGGCCGCCGGTACCAGCGCTATGACCACCATTTTCCTTTCCGTCATTACGTAATTAGACCCCTGAAAGGTCGCCATACTGGTACAAATGACCAGGAAATTTGTGCCAGTATCTCCCGGTCTAATAGATACGTACTTAATTTTTATCCTGGAAAACATAAAATCGCTAATAAAGCTAGTAATTTATATTTGCCAAAGGGTTTTCTTTTATTGTCCCTCTTTCGTACAGGGATGTATTTTATAAGTTAGTTTGCATTTTAGTTGTAGTAACTTTCATCGCTTAATCCTATTCAATTTGTTACATAGTCTCAAAACAAGTACTAATTTGAAAAAACACGTGTTAAGCTAGTAAGTGTAAATATTACTTTGTAGGCACTAAAACTAACCACAAAATGTGGTTAATACTTTTCAACGAAACATTTGGGCCCCGTTGGGAGGTCTTAAACCAGCTATTTTTAGACAAATCGTCACCATTTAGTCACCATTTGTTCGTCCTTACATCCAAGTTGCACGCACGAGGACGTGTGTTGTAATTTATGATAAAATTGGTGAATTCATTCATATATTACACGTTATGGTAATCTCATAGCGTTTATAAGAAATCGTGACGTAGAGAGGATATGGATGGCATATGTGAAGATTATGGATATTATTGTTGTTAGATAACATAAAATAAACTGACGATTTCATTATTATTTTTAGTGCTTATTTTGTAGTCGGTTTTATTCATTTTTAGCATGAGTTGGTGGGACCATCAGCGGGTCGTTTTATAATATGAAAAAGTTTTTAAGTAAAATTTTATCAGAAAACGTTTTAGAGCCAAACGTCGATGTTACAGGCGGATTAAAATTTCTAAAAAATTAAATACGTGCTTACAACCTCCAATATTAAGTCTTGTATTCAAATGGACTGGGTTGAGATTCAAAATTATATTTCGTTACCGTTTGCCCTAATGTTGTTGATTTAAGTTAATTCGATAAGGATTTCCTTTATGCGATATCTTATAAGAACTTAACGTCTTTCTTAAACGAATGCATTAATATAAAAAGGTTGCTTGTTCTTTTATAACTGTGATTTTCCACTCTTTTCTAGTTAATTCTGAATTATTCCACATCATAATAAAATAAATTGTATGCACAAGTCACGTTTTTTCTGATATGCGTCGGCGCAGGCGGTGAAGTACGTTACCCTTCACCGTTCGTCCTCAGTCCGTCACTGCTTATAACGTAGTTATATTCATATTATAACGTTGTGGGTGCTCCGGAAACACGGCAGGATGCTTCCAAATACTTGGAATGCTTTTGTCTTTGTAGACGTGTGGGATGTCGAAACAAACGCTGTTTACGACCGTCTTAGCCAAGAGGATTATTGTTTTATAAATAAAGTTGTCAAGCCAGGAAAGAGTGAGGATAACTATCTTATCCAATAAGTTTTGTAGAAGAGTTAGACTTAAGTATTTTTATAACTTTAACACAATCTAACTATAGTACTAAAATTTATCGGACATGTCACCCGTAAACATGATTCTATTGAGAGGTTGGTCATCCAATGTCGAGTTGATGGCAAACGTTCACGTGGTCGGTCTCCAACTAGGTGACTTGACCTCATAAAATCTGCCACGCAATATACGATTACCGAATGTTCCCGAAACGCCACAAACAATTTTTTGAGAGGTAGAGCATAGCGTAATATTCGCTCAAAGAGCAGCTCGACTGGGGAAGTACCTCCACCTTACAGAATACCGCAGCCAAATAACTTTATGTTGTGTAAAGTTGTGTTCCTGCGCGTGAGTAAGGTCGCCAGAGCTCATAGGGGAGGGGGGAAAGGTCGGTAACGCGTGAGCGATGCTTCGTGTGTTGCAAGCGTCCATATGGCTACGGTAACCGCTTAACATCAGGCGGGCCGTATGCTTGTTTACCGACTTAGTTGTATAAAAAAAAAAAAAAAAAAAAAAAAAAAAAAAAAACAAACAAAAATGGAGGAACATTGCAAATGCAGCGGTCATGCGCGAAAGGGACAATCTATGACCACGACCATTTTGCCAAGAGTGCACGACTGAGAAGAAGAAGAAGAACCATAGTCTCCTATGGTGTGGCTGAAGGTGGTAAGCACACAAAGCCTAGTTCTTAAGCCGACGACATAGTACGACGTAGTAGACTGCCGAGTCTAGACTGCAAAATTAGGTCCCAGCTGGTTTGAAGATAATGGTTTAATATCCAATAATGATGATGATGATGATGATGATGATGAAACTAGCATAATAAATGTCAATGTATTGTCATTGCTTGTCGTTGGCTTTGAGGTTTGTAGTATCTCGTTTGTTTCGAAATAGTCCGTTGGGCGGCGACGACATATAATCTGGCCCAGCCGCGTAATTATACAGTCAAATTAATCAATTAGCTACCTGAGAATGAGAACTAAATTGGTTTCTTGATTATGTAACGGTGGTTTGCCTATCCGCAGCTCGCGCCCAATTCCAAACGTAACTGTTACTGTTATTTGGTAATTTCCTTTTTCCAATTTATTCGCCGTAATAATATACTATTGCCAATATTAGGTGATGTGTATTGATAACTTTAATGATCTTAGCAGGTGGTTGCGGGTTGTAGTCACTCTTGTGGTTTGATTGAATGAGATATGTTCAAGATGGCCCATAAATATCACTCAATGAAAGAACAATTTTCAATGGCGTGTTGAATCTGACAATGAATCAGCTCTTGGTAAAGGAAAACCATAGAAGAATGTAGTAGAAGTACGTACCGCCTGGCTGGCTACCAACCTCAAGTTGAAAATCTGTCTCTAAAGCAAAGTAGTAACGTGGAACTCTCTTCCGGGGTCTGTGTTTCCCGACACCTATAATCTAGATGTATTCAAGGCCAGAGTGCTTTTTCTTGGTAAGCGTGCTACATCCTCGCCTCGGCCTCGTCATAACTCCTCATGGGGTCAGTCGAAGGTCAAACGCAAGCCCATTTAACATAAAAATACCAACCAGTGTCTACTTAGCAGCTGTACTTGAGACCTAGTCGCTTCTAGGCTTTGTGTCCTTACCACCGGGCATCATTGCTAACTAGTGAGATTGTGGTAAAAAACAAGTAAATAAAAACCGTATAACCTTGTATTAAACCATCTTTCGCTTAAATGCATCCATAATTACTTTTAAATGGCACGTTAGTATTTTCATGATCAAATACAGACGTGGAATTTTAAATCGCCTTTCAGATGTGCTCTTGACCGATTTTCAAAAACACCTGCAGATAAAAAATACCTGATGGCACGGCCATCATACGCAGTCTGTTTATGTAAGGAGGCCGTGGGCAGGCGTGACACTTCATAAGTTCAACTAATTTGATTACCTACTACTATTACAGTAGTACCCAATTGATATGGCCAATATGGCTTACCGATGTACCTGCACAGAAGATACATTTTCAAAGCGCGGGAATTGCTATTGGTCGGCAGCTGCTGCCATGTTAGCGCGCGCCGCGCGGAGGGGCGTGACTTGCGAGTGAGACGGAACTAACAGCTGCAATGTATTATGAACCTTATAGTAGTGGTCTATGGTTGATTGTAAGTTTTAAGCATTCTTTCGTTAATCTTCGGGGCCATACTTTCTTTTCTGTGCGAACGAAGATTCGCCATATCAGTTGGGTAATACTGTACTAGTCTGTTCCTACTCGTTTTGTTTAAAGCTCTGAAACGGTGGGACCCTTTCCACCAGAGATGTGTGAGGAATGTGTACAGATGAGCGGTGCGAGGAAAGGAAGCGGACTCTTTTCGGGTATTACCTCTAACAAACACCATCTATTGACTATTGACAGACTGGTAGGCACATGTACATTCGCACATTCCTCGTTAACATCTCTCGCACGCATTTCTCTCTTGTTTTCTATGTAAAAAAACCTCGCTCCGGTAAGCCCATATCCAAGCAGTGCGGAGCGAGGCTAACTAAAGTGATTCTAATGGTGCTTAAAAAACACATTCGTCGCAACGCAGGTTAGCACATCTCTGGTGGATGCTCAGCCTTAGTGTCACTTCTTTACGTAGTAATAGTGAGTATTCTTTGCCGTGAGTTGACATTATAATTAAGTAGTACAAAGCATCAAGATTCGCTTATAAACGTATAATATCATTGTAATGTTAAATAGAATCTTTCTAAATGGGTTTACTATGTGGAATCCGTTGATGCGACGAATCGGTTGGATTTGAAGATTCTGTACACTTTTAACAATAGATCTACTCTATGCTTCCGCCCCGGTGAGTTAAGGTTGCCACTTTCTAGGAAAATTAAATCTAAAACACGCGCAGTAAAAAATCATGTCCATGATTTAATTTCGTTCGCATCGTAGATTAACTTTCGTTTTTCAGTTTTAAAATGCGAAAGTATGACTAAGGCGCCCACAGCAAGCGGTCTAGAGCTCTGCGTTCCTCGTTCTGGGATTTAGGCTAGATACTTTTTATCCCAGGAACGCGGGTGAAACCGCGACTGACAGATATATTATTCAATAGATTACTGTTCCTTAATCTTTATTGTGTGTAATTAAGATGAGAAATCTTGGTACTATTAGTTTGCCTGTACAATTACCAAAGCAAATACTATAATTAAGTGATTGCTCTTTCAAGTAAAAACTTAATTGTGAATGCACAACTAGACCCGCATATGCTAACTCTTACAAGTTCTTGTCTTAAAAAAACTATCGAACAGGATAGCGATGCATACGAACAAACATAGTTAATTAATTATGCGCACCTGTAGGTATCTCCAGGTGATCTTCGAACACATTGCTGATGTCTTGTTCTTTTTATTGGTTAATTAGTGTTATAAAAGAAATTGACAGCAATTTAAGTCGCCTTATAGCAGTATGCCCGAGGTTAATAGTATCCTTGAAGCTAATCTACGGTACCTACCTATGATATAGGTATTTGTCATGTTTCTTGTAATAGGCTAGATGACAAAAAACTTTTACATTATTAATTTTCTTTTGTCAATTAAACAAAAAAAATACGAAGATATCGAGTGTTGAAGTTCCGCGTGACGAGCCCCCCTCCCGAACTTTGATTCGCTTTATCTTTGTATTTTTTTTATGATTTGATAAAGCAAAAAATACGTGTCCAATATTTTTTGATGATCTAACTGACAGACTAATTAGATTTTTTTTTTTTACCCAGAAATCATCCCTATTTCTTTTAGTCAAATCTGCTGGTTGATTAACAAACATTTACTTCTTTCTTACCCGTGTGAGTTCTAATCGAAAGCTTACACGAGGCAAGTTCTACATAAATCTTCTTCAATCCAGCCAAACTACACGAACGATGACAAATCCGCCAGTAAATCAAATCTAAAATAGTGTTATACCTACATATTTGAACGGCGCTCATTCATGTTAGAGCCGGCGACCTTGCCTTATCGTCTGTATTTGCTAACGGCTCTGTGACGTCATTAATTGATAAGCTAATGTGATACAAAGGCGTGGTTTGCTGTAGCAACAGTTCTCGGTATTGTAAAGGGGATAATGCCATCTGAATCTCGATAGGGATCTGGTGTCGTAGTTGTTGGGTAAGGTATTCTTGTAAGATACCAAAAAACTTAGGTAACATTGTGTCATTTATTTAAATTCTGACTATCTACTATGTGGTCAAAATAAGAAAATGATTTTCCGCCATATTGTGACGTCCTAGCTGTTGAAATTATTTTCGAAACCAAAACATCAATTGATTTTGTAATGCAATAAAAGATAGTTGGATAATGTAGAAAAAACGAAACCAAAATAAATATATATGTAGGTATCTGTATAAGTATAAAATATAATATGTAGGCATCTGTATATGTCTAAAATATAATAAGTGGGTATCTGTATAAGTCTAAAATATAATATGTAGGTATCTGTATAAGTCTAAAATAGTAGGAAATCAAATGAAGAGTAAGTATTTTTATTAGTTAGCTGGTTTCCATATTAAACTTTGCTTTATTTTATAGTTGAAATCCCTGGTCATTATTCTTCACACACGATTTTCTAATCGAAGCCAAGCCAAACTTAACTAACTACAATTTTATATGCCTTTGTAAGATCCCTATAAAATTACCTGTACGTAAACTAAATTCGACGTTTACTTTGTCCTGACAAAGATGTAGCAATAATGTAAATGTAACATGATATCCAACCCAACGTTTTATGAATTACATTCAATTATACTTCTAAAATATGAGGCTAAATCTTGAGCTTAAAATCGGGACTGTTTTCAAAACTAAATAAATAATAATATTCCGAATACGATACCTTACTGTACTAACTAATTTTGGTATGATAGAAAATTTACTTACTTGATTTACGATCTGTCCCCTAGATGATACGGAGGGTGTCCACAGAAACTCTCCATCAGTGGCAACTATAGGGTGGCAGGGCTGGCAAAATGCCACGGGCCCCCGACCCAAGAGGGCCCCGGCCCAAGAGGCCGCGAGCTCAAAAATATTTTTTTACATTGTACCTGAGTTACAGACCTCACGATGTTGTTCGTTCACCGAAAAGCTAGCAAATAGATGAAGAATGCATTGAGATATTATTTTCTATGGATATGGATGTGAAGTCTCCAATACGCATTGGGCTAGCGTGGGGTCTACAGACCATTCCCTCTCGCCTAAGAGAGGAGGCCTATGGCCATTAGTGGGACATATACAACGTGTAATTGAGTACGCTGAAAATCTCGAAGTTTATTAAAATTAAACTGAGTACAATGTGACGATTTTTACTGATATAGTTACGCCACTGCTCTCCATCCCGATCGTTCTTGACATTCGCGCTTGATCTCACTCCAAGACTTTCCGATCTTCTTCGCTTCCTCAAGCACAGTGCGTCGCCAGGTTTGTTTGGGACGGCCACGCCTTCCCTTCCCCTGAGGATTTCAGTCCATTTCATTGGTCATACTGACAGAATATTGTTTATGGATAATTTATTTATTTATTTGATAAGGAAACGAAACAGGCTACAGTCGATTTACAAGCATTAAAATTAGTACATATAGATTTTAACTAGACTATAACCCTAACCACGTATACACAGCATGCACAAATTAAAAAAATGCATATTGTTGGTGTTTAAGTTAAGCCAATCAAGAAAACAAGAACACAAACTAAATATAACAATGAAAAATTTATTAAAATTAAATCAAAAACAAACCAAATATAAAAAAGAAAAACAAATTTAAAACAAAGTAAAATCAAATTAGAAATAATTCAGAAACAAATATTAACTATAATTAGTAAGAATTAGTAAGATAATTGATAACTATGCTCTTAAGAATATAACTTGTGTAAGTATATAGTTTTCCGCCCCCGATATTTGAAAAATCCATCCTCAGTGGATGCCTTCATTCATGTTTCTAGATCGCATGGTCGTGGATGTCGGTCAGTTGCTCCTATTAATTTAAATAAAATAAAAATCGGCCCAGTGCGAGTCTGAGTGACTCGCGCACCGAGGGTTCGGACTTGCCTTGTAAACTTGGTTTGGGATTAACTGTTGTAAAAAAAAGTAGTTTGCTTGTGAAGGGGGTTGGAACCCTAAAAAGGAGATACAATCGTTGTTCAAACATCAAACTCCGTGTTGTAGAAACACAACATAGATTTTGATGCATTTTTTTCATTTTCCTAGGGAGTCTTTCTCTTTGTCTTTCCTAGGAAGATTTCTGGCAATGTGTGTGTTAAATACGCATGGACCCACGAACAAAGGCTAGTTCCCTATATACCAGAAATGTTACACTGATGGTCCACTTAATAGATAAAACAGTTGTGACGTAAAAGGTTTAACCTGCCAGTCACACGTATGTTGAGTTTAATTGTTTTGCATGTGATAACGTTGATAATGTCTACTTTGGTAATCGACACTACAGTAACTTTAACATAGAAATAGTAACTAACTATGTAAAGAAGCGACACTGAAACCCAAATTTTTTGCCTGAGAATGTGTATGAAACAGCAGTCGACAGCTATTTAAAATAAGTAGGTATACATAATATATATCGAAACGGGAAATAGTAAATGATATTCAAAATATAAACGGCTCAAAATAAACGACGCCATAAATTGTTGATAAGTTGACAGCAAAATACGGCTGCATTCTAAAATCATTAAATATTAACGTTTCAAATCACAATTCTGGTTTTACATTCGGAGTGTAAATTACAATATTATAGAGATATTATAATGGATATGTGTGTCGCAATGAGAAGGCATTGTACGAGAATGCTCAGGCGGACTGCTCACCCCTCATTTTGTAACTATTGCTCAACTCTATTTCGTATAACTCGTGTGCTCAGATTGCTTATTAGTTACTTCATTGTTTACTTATCGCGAATGTCGTTGTCCTTAACTAGTTTAGTGTTCTTAATTTAAAATTAATTGTTAACAATATGGGCCGAATCCATAATACGACATGCTAGTGATGTCATTCAAGTTCGCAGTTCTTTTCTATTGGTTTTTTATACGGTTTATTGAGTAAGTCGATGTTGTTATGGCGGTTGATTTAATTTATTTTTTAATTGATTTTTGCTCCATTATAACATGTAACAGTAAAGTTCAATCTATTTAAAATTGAGTTCGTTTATTTTAGAGTAGATTTTTATTATTAATTATGAATGATTTTAAAACGTCCTAACGAAAAAAATCTCAATTTTAATCCAGCTTAAATTTTCTTTACCAGGAATCGCCTGACGTCCGCATGGCGCTGCCGCTGCCTCGGGCTCCGGACCCCACAGCCCTGGAGGCGTACTGGGCTGAATACGAGGACCTATGCCGCCAGATCAGCTCTGCACACGATGATGATGACAACCATTATGAAGGTAAGGTTTTACCAGTTATCAGAAAGCATTTAGGGTTGTTGCAGGTGGTGTTATTACGCTTCAAAAATGCATACATTCTTAATACCCATGTATACGAATAAAATATGCTTTATTAAAGATATTAAAGTACAGTATAATGAGTTAGAAGAGGCTAATAATGGAAGATGTGATGTCAAAATATGCGGCTTTGGCATAACAAACAATATGGCGGGTGTAACACAACACTCTAAATTAATAAAATTGAAATTGAAGTACTGAAAATTTTAACAGAAAAAATATTCAAAAATGAGTTACCACGTTTTACATAGAGCTTGTCGTAAAATCGAACATAGATTAAGTGAGTATTTTGTACAATAGTATATCGTGCCTTTATTCGTTTGATAGCATTTCCTATGACATAAATAGCTGTTACAAGCACAATTCTAAGAAAAGAAAAGCATAATTACGTGCGTGTAATTTTTTCATTACAATACGCTATTTCGTAACCAATTGATAGAGTATCGTTTACTAGAGTTAACATGGATATTGAATAAGTATACATCACGTTTCGATTCTGTTTTCGGTATCTCAAATACACTATTGCAACAGTTTAATGAATCTTTATCGACTACATCTAGTGATGTATTGAATCGATAAAATTCAGTATCGATGTATTGTTTGGTAGGTCATTGTGTTTCGGCATGTTTATATTGTTATCAGGCAAAGTAAATTATGATAAATTTGGAATTCTATATTTAAAATCATAATTTGAGAAAATAAATAAAAATATCTTAGTTGTATTCCAGGGTATGATCTTACCTCTTTGTCAATTTTCATTCAAAACTGTTCAGTTTATGCGTGATTGGGAGAAAAAGATCCAAACAAACATCGCATTATCAACCCAAATAATTTCTTCTTAATGTCATCTTTGCTAGATATTTTTATTTGTATTTCATAATCTTCAAATGGCAAGTTAACATGTCCAGTGTGAAATTCCGGACTTCACAATTCAGAATTCTTACATCTATCTTAAATGGACCTCAAGGTCGAACAAATGAATGTTTATTGCTTTAATGGCGTTTATGTAAGTGGTAATTATTTTTGCAATTAAATTTTGACGGCCAGCCGTTTGAATGAGATCATTCTATTGAAACTTTAAATTTGGAATGACTATTTCAGGGCCAGCCCTGCTTTGCTATTTTTTTACCTCTAACGTGCTCAAAATAATAACAGCTGTAATAATCTTGCAATAAAGATTTAAATGCTAGGAAGCTTTATTTAAGCACTTACACCTGAATACACTCTGGCTCAAAAACTCGGTCGTTGGATACTCTGTACCAAAGATAGCCATTGTCATCCAAAACTGACTGACCTTTGCCCTTCTTCAGGACAACAGCCCAAAGAAACAAATTACCCATACAATGTCGTGACTGTTGTACCACATGAGTTATGCTACGTCCATTAGGCTCATGTCCTCAATCTAACAAGGCCCCGTGTTGTTCTACATCATGTGAATGACCCTCGTGCTATGGTGCTTATGGAATCATAATTGACATGACCGTCCTTGATGTTTTAACAATGAGGAGATTGTTACCATCAAATTATACCTCAAGATTTGGTCAATCTGTGATATCCCGTATAATTTTCTGGTTAGGTATCTATGTTTTTGTTTTGGGCGTCATATTTCTGTTTTATTCTGTGTAGTTCTCCCGGCCCTGATATGATAACTGTTCCCCTACTTAAAAAATCTCTTGAGTCATTAATTCTCCCTTTAACGCATATTTTCAATTTAAGTTTGGAGTCCGGTATATTTCCTGAGTGCTGGAAGATCGCAGCGGTATCTCCCATTTATAAAAGTGGACCTAAACAGCTGCCGAACAACTATAGGCCCATTACTTTGCTTAGTATTATCTCTAAAGTTCTGGAAAAAATTGTCAACCACCGTTTAGTTAACTTTTTAGAGAAACACGAATTGATCTCAAATAGGCAGTTCGGCTTTAGACGAGGTAGGTCTACTGAAGACGCTGCTACGCTTCTAGTCAATCTTGTATCATCTTACACTGAAAGAGGCGATAGGTGCCTGGGTGTATTTTTGGACCTTGCGAAAGCATTCGATACCGTTTCAGTTGACCTACTTCTGGCGAAATTGGAGTCGGCTGGTATACGTGGAGTTACTCTTGACTGGTTTAAAAGCTATCTATCCAATCGAAAACAATACACTAAGATAGGTATTCACTCCAGTGACCCACTCAATATCAACTTCGGTGTACCGCAGGGTAGTATCCTTGGCCCCACTTTATTTATTATTTATTTTAACGATATCCTTAACGTATCGTTAAAAAACGCTGAGATGATCACGTATGCAGACGATACCGTGATACTATTTCACGGTGCTTCTTGGGATCAGGTCTACTGCCTTGCTGAAGATGGTCTGTCAGATGTAGCCCACTTGCTGGACAGGAACTTACTTACTCTAAATGTCAGCAAGACAAAATATATAGCATTTTCCAAAACAGTCCTCCCTCTGCGCTGCAACTTAGAGCTCATAGTTATTCGGCTGGTATTCGGTCTCACTCGTGTTCCTGTCTCAATATCGAACGCACTGACTCGTTGAAATACCTAGGCATCATAATTGACGAAAACCTATCTTATAATTTACACATAGCCTCCTTGTGCGGACGAGTAAGAAAACTCATCTACGTTATGAAGAAGCTCAGGGACTGTACTCCTATAAATATTTTACGCCAAGTATACATGACCTTATGCCAGTCTCTTCTGCAGTACTGTGTCTCGGTGTGGGGCTGCGCTGGAAAGAGTACCTTTATCAACCTGGAAAGAGCCCAGCGGGCGCTGATAAAGGTCGCCCTAAGAAAGCCCTTCCGGTACCCCACCGACTGTCTTTACGCTGATTTTGGAGTTCTTCGTGTAAGGCGACTGTTTGTACTAAGTGCAACCAAAAAATCCAACAAGAGTCTCAGAAACAGACCAGACTATGACGAACTTCTTAGTAGGCGTGTTTTCAGACTTCCGCTTTCTACAGCTAATTCGCAACTGGCTAGAAGATGCCCAGCTTACTCCCTTCCTCGTACCAATAACAAAGTCGCAAGTATATGTGAAAAAAGCTCCCAGTATCCGCCTGTATAAGCACTATAAAAAAATGGCTTCTAACACTTTCGTACAATGATACAGAAAACCTGTTATGAACAAAAATCATCTCCCATGCACAAAATAAAATAAAAAACAACACACACACACTCATGACAGACACACAAATACATACACACACAAAAACACTCCACACAATACACACAACACCATACAAAAAAAAAAAAAAAAAAACCATGCCTATATTTTTAATACCTAAAACTACTACCTTTTTTAGTTTAATGTTCTTTTTTATTTTGTACTCCACATTATTAACCTAATTTGTATTTGCCTCTCGTTTTCGTGTTCACATCTTGTCTTACCTGTTAAAAATATAATGTATCGCATTCTCTGGGTCCTAAAATACAAGCTCTGCTTAGCTTAGGACTCGATGTTAAGCTACTTTATTTGTAAGAATATCATATTGTCTGTCTTAATTTTATATACATTTGTTACAACAATCTTGCTGGCAATAAATACTTATTATTATATTATTATTTATCGATAGTTAATTTAATTGCCTCTAACTGTCAATGTCAATAACACTTTCAGTCTTCCAGAACATGTGACTGATATGTCGATGATATTCATCGATATATCAGTCACATGTAAGAAACCTCACTAGTCACTTGCGTTGTAGAAATGTCTTCGATATTTCCTCACACACACTTTCAGTACCCATTGCCTTGACATCTTTGAGCACTTCAAGAGTGGTTCTAAACCAAGTTTACAACACCAAGTGTTTTAACGATCACTTGAAAAGCAAACAGAAACTGGTTCGGGCTTCAACAAACGATTGTCAAAATACAAGGTCGTCAGCGACATCTAAATGTCATTAGCAGGGTTGTCAACATCTCCTTTTTTGACGATTGAGAGCTTTAGGAAATCGAAAAATCTCGGCAGTGATCTAGTGTTTAAATTATACTGCCTGAGGGAGGTTTTCTTTTTAATCACTCATATGTTTATATGTTCGTGGTCGTGACTTCAGGTATTGTATATATGCATATTTTATGCATTTAATTTGACTTCCTTAATGGCTTATTTATTGTCTATTTTAGAGTCAATATTGTGTATAATATTTTAGTCGACAGCATTCGTAAAACTGCATAAATATTTATTTATTGAAATTAATCGCTGGTGCTAAATAACTTAAAAATTTTCATGTGAAATATGATTCAAGTTTTACAATTTCCAAACGTTCCTTTGTTTTCATTTACCGTTTTCCGCAGTGGCAACCCTAGCCACTGGTCATCTGCGTGTAGGTGCCGTGTTCCCTCATCGGAATTTTGATTACCTTATGTCACTTCCTAAATACAGGTGTCCATCGTCCATTAGATACAAGACGTATGCTGAGGCCACTCTAATGATACCAGCTATTTTATTATAGTGTAATCTCATTTTTTTTTTTTTATACGACTTAGTCGGTAAACAAGCATACGGCCCGCCTGATGGTAAGCGGTTACCGTAGCCATCATTTACTTGGATTTTATTTTGAATTATTCCATCTTAAACATTTGTTGGATTTGAAATTAGAATACTTATTTTATGAGTAATATTCCTCTTAAATGAAGTATTCTAATATTAAATATTAACGTTTTAAACTTTTTCATTGGTAGGCAATCAAAAAGTTTAAAACGTTAATATTTAAAATTAGAATACTTCATTTAAGTAAATTGCGATAGTTGCATTCTAATTTTTTTTTTTTTTTTTTTATACCACTAAGTTGGCAAACAAGCATACGGCCCGCCTGATGGTAAGCAGTTACCGTAGCCTATGAACGCTTGCAACACCAGGAGCATCACTCGCGCGTTGCCGACCCTGAAGAAATCTCTTCACAATTTCATGTTGATAACGCAAGTTACAAACTCTTATGTAAACAAACTGCGTTTTAAAATTAAAAACATGATAGTTCCGCAAATCCGGATTTAAAAACAACACCCAATAATGGCGTTTGTGTCGTTTTGAGGTCAAATTTTAACGTCAACAAGTCAAAAGTTGTCGAATCGTCGTATTTGAAATAAACATCACGTTTACATGTTCCCAGAATGTAAACAATGAGCCAAGCAATATATTAGATATCCTGACATTTTCCGTGAATTTACAAAAACAATGCTTGTTTGTAAATGCGTATTAACTATTAACATTTTTTGTTTAAAGCAAAAGATGCTGAAAGGTAAGTATATTAATGATATAATTCAATAACGTGAAATAGTGAAATGAGCATTACTACCCAAAGAGTATTTTATACTCACAACACTTCCATACGTCTATACGTCTATACGTCGTCTTCATACTTACTTTTGTCTGGCGTTCACGTCTGTAGTGGCCACTAGAGGCCATCATCGACCCAAAGAAGAGCGCAATAACGTTCATTTTGTTTGAATTCTATTCCACCGATTCGCCACCGACAATGCGCTCTGATTGGCTAAGACAAAGACACTTAACATTTAGATGCAGTGATTGGTCCTTATTGTTCAAAATCAGTGCAAAATCACAGGATTTTTCCTCGATGGTAGTCATCGACGGTAAAGATAGTTTTTTCTGTGGCTGAAATATTTCTTACTACATATCTACACATATCTACAACCATCAATTACAGTTCTCAAAGAAATGGGAACGCCAAAGTGGCTATAAAACCAAGTGCAGATAAGCTGGCGCGCTTCACTCCACTAGACGACCAGTTAAATGTTCATAAAACACTCCTTCGCTCGTTAATCTGTCCCGTGTTGGTACTTTACTATCATTGAGTAACTTATTTGAACCAGGAAATATGGGGTCAAATCGATGACGAAATTTTAAAAGGTTTTCCGAGGCAATTGTAAACAGCCAGTTATATTGTCGGTGTGTTCAAAACATCGATAAAGTAGTTCTTATTATCTATCTTGAATGTAATTAGCATAGAGTTTTGGAATTGTCGGTAATTTCGAAATTCGAATTTCCGCACCACACACATACTTACTCAAAGAATATCTTCTTTAAATTTTGATGGTTTCATCACGCGATTGGGGTGTCTGTTTGACTGAGTTTAAAAAAAATGTTTATTTCAGGGACATAATAAAAATAAGAATAATTTATTGTTAAACTTACACACATTAAAATACCTAAATGCAATCCAATAAGTAGATGCAATTACAGTACAAGTCCAGTACGGTCATTTGAAAACAAACATCGTAGATTAGAATTGTATTCTATAAACATTATTGTTCAAATTCCATTGATAGAAATAACACATATACACCTACACTACACACACATATATACATATAACATGGTATCTGATTGTCTTACACCAACGATTGAAGTCTAACATTCGTTTACAAAAAAATCTCTACACGATCTCTATCCAATGTTAGCCACTCCACTCTTGAATTCTATCACAGCTTTTGACAGATTAATTTGCTGTATGAAAGCAATCTATGGTGGATGGATTGTATAGGAACTTTCGTAAGACAGCCTTGGGGCCGCATTCCTCATTACCAACAGGTTTTTGTCAAGAAAACCGGATAAGAAACCATCGCCTTGCAATTTCTTAACTTCATCATCCACTACCGTACCTTTCTCGTTTAAATCCTGATGCCCAAAATATTCCTTGACATTAACAAAGATCTTCGCCTTTCAAAATATGAGTTCATCGTATATTATAACAGAATTAATAACAAAGGTATAAATAAACATTTAACGCCAAAATCATCAAGGATTCTTAAAAAATAGGCGAAAATTTACAAACGGCAGGTATTTTTTTACGAATTTGGAACAAAGCCTTTTTGAGCAGCAGAGAATAAATTAAAATAATTAATTAAACATACACAAAAGGTAAAGGACAATGCACTGTTTACTCTAAACTATACAAAAATAGAGATTTAAATCTTAATACGTGGTACGTGGATGCATTTAAGGAAAACAACAAAAAAACAAGGAGGCTTTATTAAACTTTTTGGAGGTTTAACAGACTAAATGTGCTCATATTTTAATAAATAGCTGTATAGCAGGTGTTGAGTAACATAACCATGTTTCGAATTGCATTCATTCATAAACTTGTACTTTATATGCATATTAATAAGTTTGCTATTCCAGGGCATAGAAATAAAAGTCAACGATGATTCTTGAGTATTTTAGCCATTTATACCTAAGTCTAGTACTGAAGTGTAGCTCTAGTATTACGTGAAAAGAATTAGGCCTAACTACCTCGAATGAAATAGCACTATACTAAATTGTAAGTCAATAGGCCATTGCTATAAAAAGTTGACACAAGAATACTGAATAGCAAATTAACTAAAAGACCAACCATGAAGTGGCTGTTTACTCTACCGTGGAGTGCACTGTGCACTTGCGCCGGCGCATGTCCAGTGAACCGCCAGCCAATGGGGCGTCGTCGATCGTCCGTTATATCGGAATGAGATTCTCCGTAACGGGACCCAGCCCGTTCTTGCCACTGTGCTAATTCGATATGTTGAATATCGTTTAGATCTCAGTCGACAGGTTTCTTACAAGGTCGACTTCACGTTGAAGTTGGCCATTAATCAAAGTAATGAATGTGTAACAAATATTTATGATGTTAGGCAATATTTAGATTTTGGACAAGATATGATGTGAATGTGGTGTGGCGATGGCGACGGGTTTATACATAAGAATACATAGAATAATTATATACAGTTTCCATGGTCAGATTATGGTCAAACATAAAGTCAAAGTCAACAACGCAAAACCAAAACCTAAATATTTCAAAATTTTACACCTAAAGAGGTAATAGAGGAAATTGCAGGTAAAACCCCTGGCAGGATGATAGTTGCTTACTGAAGTACTAACCTATATCTGAGGCACCATCTTTAAGTTTAGAAATTTCTTGTCTGACATTAAAACGGTCACTGCGCAGCTCCCATTGATCATAGCGCAATGACGCATAACCTAAAACCTTCCTAAGAGAACTCCCTAGGTAACTATCAAAACCACATCGAAATCTGTGAAGTACTTCTCGAGATATAAGTACATTAACGAACAGATGAGAGAGACGTTTTACAATATTTAAGAAAGCTAACCCTAAGGAAGATGAAATAAAAATGTGGCTATTTTTTTAAGAACTGTTATTTTACACACTTGTTTGAACACAATTAAATTTTATGTTCCAGCCATTCATGTAAGTAAGTAGGTATCTACTTATGAATGCCGTGACTGCAGTGTTAATCCTCCTCGTGTGTTTTCGTTTAATCTCGTTTTTATAGCTTTCTAGTTTCCGATATTAGCAATTCTAATCGTTTGCTGTTGGAATTCCATTCTTTTCACGCCAATCTTAGATTTCAATTTTGTTGTTTGCTTACTTTAAGATTGTAGGATTGCATTGCACGTGTTTTACTGTTAAGTGAATAAGGTTGATGCAAATTGTATAATAAAACGTGATTTACATCAGCTGTTAGTTTGTGCACATTGTTTAGTCTTGTGTTGGGTAGTTTTCAATATCATCAATATTAATATTGTTGCTAATGCTTTGCTAAATTAAAAAAAGGCAACAGTCAATATAACAAACATAGTTTATAATAACTGGTACCTGAATAGTTATCGAGTGGTTTACAAGAGTGACAGGTTCTGGAAAGAGAGACAAATTCCTAGAATATATGATATAAAACTCAATATAAGATGCTATTTTTTGTACAGCGCTTTAATTCCCATCCAATATAGCGACATAAAATACGATGTAATCACATAAAATCTCCGATACATCCAATAAACGGCGCAAAAAACCATAATGTTGATTGTAAAACGATAAGCTGAATCGTTGTTTGATAAACATCCATTGATGAACAATAGCTATTATGACAGACTTACGACGTACCTACTCCTTCTACTGCGTGCATCTCTGTCGATAGTTGAGCTTGATCGATAGCTTGTGGATATTTTTACTTAGATATTTATAAGTTTTTATTTTTGAAACATATAAGTGACAATCATAATATATACCTACCCTAGATTACCCCACAACGTATACGTATGACATTATCCTCATTTTCAGCCCAAGGATGTCCACTGAACATAGGCTTCTCTTACTGATCTCCACAATTAACGGTTTTGGGCTGCTTGCATCCAGGGAGCCAATACGTCTGCTATTTTAAATCAAAAATGACATTCTGACATTCATTAGAACTCCATTGCTTGGGCCAATTTAAGTTGCCTACTAAATTGTCAAACCAAAACTGTCTAATTTGCCAAATTGTACACCACTGATGTTCATTGGAACACAATGAGAGCTACCGTTCCTGTGGCACCAGTTGACGAGTTAGGTCTCCTATAGTCTCCTACCTATCGCTGTCTTTAAAAAGGTTTTTTTAGCACGGCAGGGCCAAAAATAAAAATAAATAAAATCATAATAAGTAATAACCAAATAAATAAAATATTCCGTCCCGTTTTGTTCCGAAGAAGAAGGAGGAAATACGATTCCGAAAGACATAACTCGCCTGAAACAGTGATTGGTAGTGATTCGCAGGTAACAATCTTCATATCTTCAAAACTTAATTAGTGAAAATCCGCGATGAAAAGCTTACAAACAGTAAACGTTCAGTTGTATTTGAGGTTTCTAGAGACTAACTCTAGATTAACGCCTCTTGCGGTGACTTCAAGCTCGTTAGCCCCTTGTAATAGCAGACTTGGGCCCCAGATTGAGCTGAGAATGAGCATGACTTGAGCTTTTGGTGACGGACAACATAGTGGGTATACGGATTTCAGGATGTTTTCACTGAATATAGCATAGCGGGACTTTGTTTGTAGCCGCTTGCCTTGCTTTTTTAACATTCTAATACCTTTAAAAAAGCAATTCTTGTATATATATAATCTGAATATCGGAAACGGCTCCAACGATTTTCATGAAATTTAGTGTGCATGAAATTTCGGGGGCGATGAATCGATCTAGCTAGGTTTCATTTTTAGAAAACGTCGTTTTATCCGTGTTTTCGGGCAATAAAAACTGCTACAATATCATTAGAATACGAAGGTAAATTTGGCCACCATCTACAAGCTTATAATAGCTCAGGTGGGAAATCGGGCGGTCCGAAGACCCGGTGCGAGTCCAGATGATTATTATTTCCCTTTTTTTTAAGTTCCTTCTTTAGTGAGAAAAGCTATAAAAACTAGCAAAGCTCGGTCACCCAGGTACCATGTGTTCAGGCGGCTGTACATGACAACCAGTTACTTCATACCTATTAAGTGCTGGAGTTTAATCTACGCCTATATTATATTAGTAGGTATTATTTACATTATAACATTATACCAACGACTAGGTATTAGCTGGTATCTAATCTGAAGCATTTATTTATTGTGTAACAAGGTACATAGCTGTGCTAATTGCAAACAGAACCAAGGACTAGAGTAGGTAACTATCACATCATTTACATATCTATACAATAAAACATCTTAATCAAAATATGCTGATGGAACTTAGCATTGCAAAATTATCTTTGCAGTTCGTTAAACCACTTTGGTTCAATATTAAATTTTAAGTCCAGGCAATAAAGATCAGATAAACACTCGGTGTGTTTAGTAACGTGCTAGTTATGTGTTGGATACGGACCTTCGTTTTAGAAGTGTAATTTTGAGTTTGTGGGTCACCTTGAGAATTGTACGGCCCATATTCAGTTCTTACAGTCAATTAAATCAAATAATTTAATGTTCTATATTAAGTGAATGGGCAGATAATTCTAATATTTACGGTTAGGTACGCCTTATAAAAAAAATATAGTTGGAGTTTTTTTTTCTCAAATCCATGGTTACTTATTTTAGGGCAGGGTTGGCCAAGAGAGACAAGAGAATGCGTTTCTGACTCGTGTTGATATTGGGATAGTCTCGGAAATGGCAAATCCTATTGCGATCAGACTTTCCACTATCACATAATGTCTCAGTATTTTCTTAGGCATGGTTTAATGAAAGTCCCAACCTAATCAGATCAGCCATTTCCTTGATTTCTTCAATATTAACAGATATCACAAACACGTTCTCTCGACGGCTTTATTTTATTTGATTCATAAAACTGGATACAATAATAATAATAATAATTATTATTATTATTTATGTTAAAATATACACAGTAAATAACTTAAGAGTGCGTAAAAAGCCAGAAAAATATGGCAATTTCAGATGAAACAAACTTATGTCTAATCTTCGCGTGGCATGAGACGGAGATAGCGTGTTTCGCGGACAAAAATGAACTTAGCGCTTCTTATCTAAATAACTCGTAAAGTATAGAATATTTAAAAAAATCGTTAGTAGCAGCCCTAGGTGATATGTAGTGATATTATTTATCGAATATTTGTCTTAATTTGATACAGCATGAACGAATAAAAACGAAAATTCATTATTATTAGAGGTATCTTTGTGATTTTTTCTATCGAGAAATGTTCATACCACTATGTTTTTGTTCAGATAGAATCCTCGCGTATATAATGAAAATACCCATATAAAATATTTTTTCATTTAAATACCATTTACTTGGGTAAATTTCAATTCTAAGATTGTTATTTTGCTTTATACGCACTCTTAAACAAAACTACTGTATCCTACTAGATGTGAATACAGCTTGCAAATATAAGGAGGTACTCACATAAGTATTATACTTTTACTTAATAAAAATAAATTAACGTATCATCAAACCGTACACAAGCTATTCCAAGCACATGTTGTCTCTGTCAGATTCAATCAACAGTCAACTAATGATGGCGTCGAAAAGTTTACCGTAGAGTCCACAGCGGATGGTAACGATAACCTTGACAGGTGAAAGTACCCATTGCACTGACCTTCCTGTTCCCATTGAGGAGTCTTACCTCACCTATAGAACCTATATTATGTGACAGTTATATAACATTAGCGGGGCTAGACAAGATAATCGTTTTCTTGATTAATAGTCGACATAAATTTTGAAGCTTTGAATATTAGGTACCTATTTTACTGCGAAATAGAGTTAGTTGATTACTACATGACATTAGTTTACCAATACCGCTTTGTACCTTTTTTGGTGTGTCTGAAACTGCGGTTTTCAGATAGGTACAGTAGTACCCAACTGATAAGGCGCGTCGTGAATCTTCGTTCGCACAGAAAAGAAAGTATGGCCCGAAGATTAACGAAAGAATACTTAAAACTTACAATCAACCTTAGATCACTACTATAAAGTTCATAATACACTGCAGCTGTTAGTTCCGTCTCACTCCCAAGTCACGCCCCTCCGCACGGCGCGCGCTAACATGGCGGCAGCTGCCGACCAATAGCGTTTCCCGCGCTTTGAAAATGTATTTTCTGCGCAGGTAGGTACATCGGTAAGCCATATCAGTTGGGTACTACTGTATACCTGTATATAAAATACTGACAAAGGCACAGGAAACGGTCAATTATTACGAGATCAATTGAAAAGTGCGAGTTGTTACTGCTGCCATTCCGTCCGTATCTATTCATCGGCTTATTGATAATGGTCATAATTGTGAGCTTGCGCAATCTCATAGTTACGGCATGCTGCAATCACTTGAATTTGACGGTCACTCTGATATTCGCCACCTGGCTGCACTATTACGTACTGTCATAGCATCTGATTACTATTGCCATGAGATGACAGTTATTAATTCTTTGTTCTAGATTTAAATTGGTTTAATTACATGATGTGTTTAACGTTTTAAGGATAAGTGATTTTTGTTGCTTTTGTAATAGAGTTTTGTAGTGACTTATCCTAATGAATAAATAATTATTCATAAGTGCATGCGAAAGCCTAGTGCTAGATTAACATTTCGTATAATTAATACTATTATTATTACAAATAAGGTTAATTTGTGTCAGTCTGTTATTCAATCACGCTCTAATTACTGAACAGATTTGAATTTAACTTGGCACTAGATAGATCATGGAATAATATTGCATAGGATATTTTTTTACGCCGGGAGAACTTTAGATACTTCGAAAATGCTATATAAACTGCACGACGGAAGAATAAATTTAATTTCTACTCTCATAATATGAGTGTCAATGGAAACTATTTCCCACATACAACGAAAAAAGCAAAATAACAAGTTACCACAAACATTAACTTAACACTTGAATATAGAAAGTTTTGAACACACATCACAATCATAAAAACATTTAAGGCCATTTACTTTATAGACATGGTTTCTGACATAATTACTTGCCATTAGAATATGTAATTGAGGTTCACGTAGAGTATTAAATAGAAAGTATAATAAAAATAGTAAAATCACTTGCTACCAGTGAAAGGAAAATTAGAGGTTGAATCTCATGTGCTTTGATTGGTATAATAAATACATATCTTTACGCTCTTGATGTACATTAACAACGATATAAATTGCAGTGTAACCGGTTGAGATAAAGTGCAAAATTGTGTAACCGCTGATGGCAATCAAGATTTGCTTTGTAAAGTCCCATAATAGAAATGAATGGGCGTTTTGACGTAATAGACACATGGTTGCAAATTATCGTTTGGAATTGCAAAGTGATTTAAATTTCTAATGTCATAGTTGTTTAGATTTTTGTTTCATGTACTTAATAACACTCTACTGACTGACTTATAGACAACGTACAGGCTAAATAGCTAGATAGATTTTACGTCCCAAAAAGGGGGTTTTTGGCAAATTTCATCGAAACCGTTATATCTGTTTTAGAGATCATCGGAGATGAGTCTTTAATTAAGACGAAACTTACGAGCCTCGACCATTAAAGAAAAGTTGCTTGCCTATCGGTTTTCTACAGCATATATTTTGGAGAGAGCGCGCAGGAATTGTTCAACCTAATTCCACCATCCCCATTCTTACACCGAACCACAAGACGCTGGGAAAAGTTTCACCCATACGTTGTTGACATACCGAAAATACGGACACATCGTTTTGCATCCTCATTTATAATGCGGACAGTAAAGGAGTGGAACTTGCTTCCGGCATCTGTGTTTCCTGACTCATACTCATAAGTGCCCTTCTGGGGCCTAAATTGAATAAATGGCTTTGACTTTGACTTTGATACAATTTTGGGACTTTCAAGGCCAGAGTGAATAGGTTCCTTCTGGGTAAGCGGGTGCCATCTTCGGATTAGTCTTCGTCCCTTATGGGCTTGGGTCAGTGGCCAAACGCAAGCCCATTAAATAAAAAAAACACACACCATCCCTGAAATCGCATTTTTTAGCAAGTTAAATTTTATTAATAACTGGCTTATTCCTGCTTTCAACGTTTCCTTGTTCCTATGTTACAAACTGCCCCCGGCCCGTGCACTATTCACCAAATCTTATGAAATGGTATGGAAGGAACGCATACTTTACAGACAGCCACACATTTATTTTATTTTAACAGATAACTTAAAATTAATATGAATAAATTAATTGACCAATAAAACCGTTAATTTCCATTTTCGACCTTGTTGCGACATTCAACCGAATGACTTGATTTTTTCCACGTCCATAAAAACTAATTGATCTCGTTCTATATTCTAAAAACGTATACCTATTGGTATCTATTTGAACTTAAGGTTATATTTTAATTAACAGTGCAGGGTTATTTAGATGTTGTCTTTAAAAGTTTAATTATTAAGCTCTGACTATGCATAAACTTTAAATTAGCTAATTTTAACTTGACAGCTGCTGTCAGGGATTTTAACAGCGAATTAAAAGACTCTATAATTAAATTTTTAATCCTCCTTAAAATTTAGATTTGACTTTCCATGCATTTTATTTTTTATGATAGTTGACAATAAGTTCATACATTTATTTCGAGCACAACTTATTTTGTTATTTAATTTGGGATTTTTAACTGTCCGAATAAACATAAACATTTGTTCGCCAGTTTGTGGCCGTATTATCATTAAGTCATATGTATCTTTAGTAATAGCGCAATGGTGCATAGCCTAAAAAGAATCCCACCAAAAACATTCTGTAAAAAACTAGCCAAGTCTCGATGGAGCTGCTTGTTTATCTCTAAAAAGTAATTAAATCTAGACAAAGTCGTGCCAAGTCTAAGGTTCCTTACTGCGATTTCTTTATTATTATAGTTAATGTTGTGTGACTTGGCCGTTGAAGGGTACACAAGGGCGGGGACTGCCGTGCCCCCCGATGTAGCATATTTAGCGTTCACTCTGTGCTTCCAAACATTATATAATAAAACAAAACTTAATGGTGTATCTAAATAATAATAAACTAATAACTAAAACTAAAAACAGAGAAAGGTATGGGTTCACTTAATCTTTTATTTCTCATTCCCCGGCCTGCGTACAATAACTCGGGTAAACTCGCATTACAAAAGACGCTACAGATAAATATTTATGTATAATGTATATGGGTAAAGTCTTTAGTATCTCAATACTCGTAATAACCATTCTAGTAAAAAACCCCATCCAATTTTTCCTCTCGAACACTTGACCAATATCTTGTTCTGGTAATAGACACATTTTTTCTGCGGAGAACGGTAGTGGTCTTATAACGGTACCTTTAATTTTCAATAAGGCTTTTTCTATTACTTCAACCATTTTCAAGATGTTTATGTTTTTAAATTATTTAGCTCTCACAGTATCGTTGTAAAGAACACTAAATTAGTAGGGATTTTGAATGGATTAACACTTTATAACTTCAAATAAATAATTTATTTATCAAGAGCACATGTCTTTATACTGCAATTTTTTAATGGGACGAATACATAGATTATAGAAACTTATGTCATAGACATAAACTGGGGGCTCAAAAAACACAAGCAAAAATAAAAGACCCCGAAACATAAAAATCATAAAAATTCACGATATCACAGAACCTATGTGATATTCGATATAAAATTAACACAAATTACTATCATGCATAATTAACTATTATCGAAACAAAATTAACTAACTTACTGTCGAAACTGAATAACAATGAAAGTAAAAGAGTACACTTAATTGAGTAATTATTCTATGGGTAAAACGACAATTTTTGAAACAGCTCTTGTATGGAATTTTCCATTAGATGTCTTTACTTCGACAACCCTGACAATATTATCGTTGCCACTGAATATTTTTGTGATCCTACCCAAAGGCCATTGAAGAGGTGGAGTGTTAGGATTTAATAACAGCACAATAGTACCCTCTTTGAGATTAGGTAATATTTTCTCCCATTTTGTTCTTTGATTAAGGGATGACAAATAGTCCCTTGACCACGCCTTCCAGAAGTGCTGTCTTACTTGTTCGCAAGACCTCCAAAAGCGAAGCCTATTAGATGGTATGTCGCTAAGATCTGGGTAAGGGATAGCCATTAAAGGACCACCAATTATGAAATGACCTGGGGTCAGAACTGAAAAATCTGAATAATCTTGTGTAGTAAGAGATAATAAAGGACGTGAATTTAAAATACCTTCAATTTCAGCCATAATTGTGCTAAATTGTTCGTAAGTATAAATTTTTGTTGTTAAAATTCTTTTAAGATGGTATTTTAACGATTTTACAGCCGCTTCCCATAGACCACCATGGTTAGGGCTGTAAGCAGGAATGAAATTAAATTTTATTTCCTTTTGAAGGGCATAATTATGTAGACTTTCCTGAAATTCTTTACTATTGTGTAATTTATATAGTTCTTTAAGCTGTTTGTTAGCACCTTTGAAAGTAGTAGCATTATCGCAATAAATATCAGAAGGAATACCTCTACGGGCAATAAATCTTTTAAAGGCTGCCAAGAATGTATCAGTTGACATATCGGAGACTATTTCTATGTGAACGGCTTTGGAGGCAAAACAAACAAATAAGGCAACATACCCCTTACTTATGATGCTGTTACGTTTTGAAGACTGTTTGATGTCAAAAGGGCCGCAATAATCCATGCCAACCTTTTCAAAGACTTTGCGCGTAGGATTCACACGGTCCTTAGGAAGAGAACCCATCAGTTGCTTTGAAGTCTCAGCCTTCTGTCTACAACAAGCCACACATTTATGTATTACACTTTTACATTCTCTTACAGCATTAATAATATAATATTTTTGAAATAAGCTACTTAGCACTAACTTCAAGCCACCATGCATCAAAGCCAAATGCTCTTGTCTGATAATGAGTTTTGTTATATGACATTTCTTTGGTAGAATAATTGGGAATTTCTTAGAAAAATCTACATTTGCATTATGTAATCTACCCCCGACACGGAGAAGACCCTTGTCGTCAATTAGTGGGTGCAAAGACTTAAGAGAAGTTTTAATGTCTTTTTTCTCGTTCAGACATTTGAACTCTACGGCAAAATAATACCTCTGGATTACTTTAATAATGATAGTCAAAGCTTCTCTATATTCTTCAACAGAAATACTGATTGAATTCGAAGTTATATTTGACTGTGCATTCGATTTTCTACATTTATTTATAAATCTCAAGATTTGAGCTATGATACGCACAGTTTTAAATAAACTTGAATATTTTTCATACATAGGGTGAAGATTATCTTTATCCAAAATTGTAAAACACATAATATCTTCATGAAAAGATTTCATTGGTTTTTCAATGCAAGCTAAATAAAAATTATAGTTATCAGAAGTATGTAAATAGTCAGGCCCGTGCTTCCATAGTAAATTTTCATTAATTTCTGATGGATCCGCACCTCGAGACAAAATGTCAGCCGAGTTAAAAAGACCAGGTGTAAAATACCATGAAGCATTTGGTGTGAGTTTTTTTATTTCCCTAACGCGGTTTCCTATGTAAGCGGGAACTTTTACTGAGGATAAATCGAGCCAGCCTAAAACTATTTTAGAGTCACAAAACAAATTAATAGCGGACACACTCAAAGTAGAGGCCACATGAGTAGTAACTTTAGCCAATAGCAACGCACCATTAAGTTCTAATTTAGGAATTGTAAGATTAGAACTTAAACTATTAACCCTTGACTTAGAACAAAGCAGATGAATGTGAACCCTGTTATTAATCTTAACTTTAAGATAAATGCAACAGCCGTAAGCATTAGCAGAAGCATCACAGTAACCAATAAGTTGTATTTCAGTTGCCTCAGGAATCTGTATATAACGAGGTATCAAGATGGTGGGCATATTAATAAGGTTTGCATAAAAGCTCTCCCAAATATGCTTTAACTTATCAGGCAGAGATGTGTCCCATTCTAAATTATGCTGCCAGAGCTCTTGCAAGATGAGTTTAGCTTTCATTGTAACAGGTCCAGCGAACCCCATTGGATCGAAGAGCCTACTGATAGATGATAAAACATTTCTTTTAGTTGGAACTTCAGGCTTAGGGTTTATAACTTGCCCACTTAGCTGAAACATATCGTTTTTTGCGTTATATGACAGGCCCAATATTTTAAATACAGACTTGTCTAGGTCCAAATTTGTACAGCTCATTCCTAAGCTTTCTTGCGGCACATCCTTAAGCAATTCGGGAGTATTTGACATCCATTTATGAAGTTTGAAATTAGCCAGCTTACCAATCGAATTGAGCTCATTTTTTAGTCGAATGGTCCCTTCAATAGTATTATCTCCACACTGAATATCATCAACATAAGAATTGTTTATAATCGCTGAGCTTGCTAGTGGATATTCATCTTTGTATCGTTTTGCTAATTCAATGAGGCATCTAATAGCTAAAAAGGCAGAACCTTTTAATCCATACGTTACCGTTTGCAATTGGAGGATGCTCATGACTCCGTCCTCCCGCCACAGGATATTTTGTAGACATCTATATTGTGGATGTATTTTAATCATCCTGTACATGTGGCGTATGTCACATTGAATTACAAACTTATAGACACGAAACAATAATATTATGTCGAAGAGGGAGCGTTGTACAACAGGACCGTTGCACATATAATCATTTAGACTTACACCATTTTTTGTTTTAGCGCTTCCATCGAAGACAACTCTAAGCTTATTTGTTTGCTTATCAGGTCGCAATACTGCATGATGGGGTAAGAAAAATAACGGCTTGTCCTTTTCTTCGCAATTATTAGTATCGATCACTTTAGCATGTCCTAGATCTAAATATTCGTGAATGAATTTTTTATATAGATCATGATACATCGGATCTTTTTTAAACCTCCTTTCAATTGTATATAACCTTTGAAGTGCAATAGCATATGAGTTTGATGGATCAATTTCTTTGAGTTCGACCTTTAGAGGAATTTTCACTTCAAATGTGTTATTTTGCAGGGTTACAGACTCACTAAAAACTTTCTCACTGTAAATTAGCTCAGGCAAGGCTTCTTGAAATACTTCAGGAACCTTCTCCGCCTCCCAAAATTGGCGTACACAATAGTCAGTATCAAGTTCTGTAAATACATGCATAGAGATGGCCTCATTAATGTTTTCATCACCGGTGAACGAAACGATGTATCCCAGCTGAGTATTAAGCAATATGGGATCCGCTGGTCCACCTGAAATTCTACCATCCTGAATAATTTTAAAGAAGACATCGCAACCTAACAATATCATAATTTTTCCAGGAATATTAAATTCATTGTCAGCTAATGCAACATTTTTTGGAATTATGAAACCATTCATATTGATTGGTCTTTGAGGCAACTTTGATGTAATGTTATCTATAATTGAACAACATATGTTAAGTTTGTAATCATGTACTAAAGATTCTATAGGCAAGTTGATAGCTTTACTTAAGTGACTACCAGAAATGTTACCTAAAGTACTTATATTTTTGTATAAATCAAATTGAGGCAGTCCTAATATTTTGGCTAAGGCAGTGGTGCAGAATGAAGTCTGACTACCACAGTCTAATAACGCCTTTACAACAAACTTCTTATTATCAGCTCCATTTACAATCACCTTGGCGGTGGGAAGTAAGACACTACTAATATTTAATGGCTGGGCAATATGCAAGTTCACTGGGTTATCACATTCATCTCTTTTCTTCACAGGATCTTCCAAGTGTATTAAGGTGTTATGTAACCTGGAATTGCAAATGGTACAAATGAATTTATATTTACATTTATTGTTGTGGGAATTGAGGCAAATTTTACATAAATTATTTTTATTTACAAACTCAATTCGTTTCTCGGGAGTTAATGAATTAAAATTGGTACATTTAAACAACCTATGATTCTGTGAACAAAGCCTACAGTCCATTTTGTCAGCTACAGTCTTATTTGAAGTAGACAGGTTAGTAAATGATTTTGTTTTACCATGAGTTTTATCATTGAAGCTCGGACTAGCCTCTAAAGAAGCAGCTCGCTTATCTAAATAACTCAGCAACTCCTCAATGGTGACAATCATTGTGGTATCCCGCTCAGCGTGAAATAGTCTCACTGTAAAGGAGTCAAGTTTACGCATTATGATACAGGATAAAATCGCATCCCACTGACTTACTGGTTGCTTGAGATTCTGAAGAGAAGTCACATGCTGTCTTACTTTCGCTACCAGGTCACGTAGATGCTGTGCAGTTCCACGCTGTAAACTAGGAAGATCCAGTAAACTGGTCACGTGACTGTTAATTAATAAAGCCGGATTATCATACCGTTTCTGTAATAACATCAGAGCGGATTCATAGGATTCACCAATAATTGGTAAACTATCTATTATCTGCAATGGCTCTCCTTTGAGATATTTCTTCAAGAAGCAATGTTTTTGAATAGTTGACACCCTTGTATCTTCATGTACGACTGCTCGAAACATCTCCATAAATGGCTTATAGCCTGATATATCCTTGCCGTCGAAGATTGGAATATCTAATGTTGGTAACTTTGCCGCATTATTACCTTTGTATGAGTGATCTCCTTGAGGGGGTAAGTTAAGTTTGCGCTCAATAATAGCCATCAAATTAAAGTAGCGCTCTTCCATAATTTCCTCCTCTTCGGCTGTTTCACCCAACAGCTGCAGGTTCAATGTAAGCTCTTGATATTTAGTGTATATTTCTTTCAATGATTTTTTTCTGACCGCTATATCTTCTGCCGTATATATTTTTTGCTCAGCAAAATATTTTTCCAGTCTTGTAAAAGCAGCTTTGCATTGGCCTTTTGCAAAGACTAATTTATTTTTTTCGGTCATTGTTTAAATCAATTGGTCAAATCGGTAAAATATAAATTCTAAAATAATTTTAATTTTTTCATGTAATAAAATTTTTGACACCAATTTTAGGTGACAGACAAACAATTGATGAATAAACTTCTTTTTCAGTGGTTTCTTTTGAATCGACTTACTTTGAATACTGAATGCCAACGAAAATGAAAATGGCGGAGACTGTCTTGAAAAAAATTTCTTGAATTGAAATACACAAATAGCTAAATTTTGAGAGTAGAAGCGATATAACTGAATATTTTTCGGCACCATGTAAAGAACACTAAATTAGTAGGGATTTTGAATGGATTAACACTTTATAACTTCAAATAAATAATTTATTTATCAAGAGCACATGTCTTTATACTGCAATTTTTTAATGGGACGAATACATAGATTATAGAAACTTATGTCATAGACAATCGTCGGTCATGTTTTTTTTATTTTAAGTTATTTTTAGTTTAGTTACTAAAAATAACCTTAAACCTCTATTTAGTCTTCGTTCTTTTCACTTATTTTTTCCTAAATTATTTTTGCTTGGTTCGTTTTTATAATTTTTTACATCAACAGATAGTTTTATTGTTCTGTCTACGATGACTACTGATACAAATCTAGTCACGTGCTTGTGATGGATGATCTCAGTACAATGACTGATTCTTTAACTCTAAAAACCGTGAAATTATCATCGTTCTTTTTTGAAATATGCTCGTTGAAAGATTTGGAATAGATTATATTCAATACCATACTTACTTGTTATACTAATGTTAAATTATTCAGCTAGCTCGAACAATTTACAGGCTCATTGAAAAAAAGATATAGTGAGACCTGACGTTTAGAGCTGAACCTAAATAAAGAGTAGGTAAGGTAGATGAAGCCCCCGTCGATAAGTCAATTGGCAACATCATGGCGCTGTATATTTTGACAGCATGTTTTTGAATTGGGTTTTTGATTAACGGCCTTACTCATAAACGCTATTTAACTAAATCTACTGAATAAATGGTCAAATAAATAACGTCACCTTGCTGTCATTGTCAAACAATTTGACGTTATTTAGGTGACCACTTAATCAGCTTATTAGTTAAATAACGTTTTATGAGTAAGGGGGTAAGTGTTCAGTTAAGCGATATGACGACCTATATTATTCATATTGAAATATTCACTGTTATCTATAAACTTGTGTAACTTAGTCATACACAAATATGAAACAAAGCTACAAAGTTAATCAAAAAATTGGCTCAAGGTAGATCTGTGTATACTCAGATACAGTCACCGCATTATTGTTTCTGCTGTATTGTCTTTTCATGACCTCTCTCGAGAAATTCAATGGTCATTTGCTAATCTTTGTCTCCGACGGAAGTTAAATAGAAAAATAATATGTTAAGTTATCTAAGGTTAGATGTGATGACTTCAATGGTGTCTTTCTCCATAGTTAAGTTTCATTAACATTTAGTGGGATTAAAGAAACCTTGGGCTACGTCATGATTGCTACCTCCAATAACATTCAGTGCCATATACATTTAGATTAAACAGATGACATCACTTCAATTATTATTGAGGTTACAGAACCATTCAGTGTTTGACATACAAAAATAAATAATCTACTATCATACACTTTTTGTCATTGTACTAGTTTTATTGTAAACATTGTCGACTTTTACTTTCAGAATTAGTGCACCGTATTTTATCACGCAGTTATAGATGTCTAAATATAAAGTGACATTATCGTACTTTGATATAAGAGTTATCTCTTCAAAAACATGTTTATTTTTGTCTTTGTTTAACTTTTCCTCTTTCGATTTGTCTTCTATTTTTACATGTCTTATATTTCCTATTTAGATTATCTTCTGACTTCTTGTACTTGATTTAATGGTAGGTGTATCAAGATGTGGTATATTAACATTTAATAATATACCGTCTAACCTAGTCTCCCAATTTAACTTGACCATTACTCATTATTTGGACAATTACTCATGTCCTGGGCGCTGGCCTACATCTACTAAATCATTATAATTGTCCAAATTTGACTCCAAACGACTTTCGACCTACGCCTCCTGCTAGCCTTAATCCTATGCGTAGGAGATACTTTTAGATGTATACTTGCCATCATTGCAATCGTCAATGTCTTTATGACTGTGACTTACGGTACATTTTTGAATAGCCTTAATTAGCTTCGTTGTTTTTTTAGATCTTATTTGTAGAGCGATTTTAATTAGCTATAGTTAGTTTAGTTAGTATGTTTTTTGCATGAATTGCTATGGAATCATGATCTAAATTTGCTCGGTGGGTGTTAGTTTTTTGTAGGTTTTCAATTGGTATTCAAGAGATTTTGTCTTCCGCCTTAATCGTGTTGCTTGTTGTTGCTTTGTTAACCGAATTAAAATAAAGTCATTAATCAATTCCAGTGGTGTAGCTAGGCATAATACTGTGGCCAGTGGATGAATATACACTGAAACGTGTAATGGGTCAATATTACATAGATATATGAATGTAATATTGAATATAGTTTGTTACGTAACGTTTACTTATAGCTAATCAGATAAATTTGCATTTCTGTGACGTTTACAACCATATCTCGCCTTCTAGGTTCCTGTAGGGTCTCTATTGATTTCTGCGAGTTTTATGCCGTTCTAAAAGCGATTATTTGAGATAATAATAAGGGTACGGTTATCAGCATTTTGAATAAGTCAAAAGCAAATCTTAGGAGAGCTTTTATGCTACAGCCAAAGCATATACCGTTTTTGAAGCTTCTCAGTTTAATAATAAGGATAAATCTGCTGTGTCCAGTTCGATAAGTACATTATAAGGTGCTTGGGTTTACCGATACGATATGAATGTGCTTCTAAGAAGTCGATGAGGAAATTAATGAACCGGTGTGTCCACAATTAATTATCTGAATGATTGATAAGGACACACGTTTTATTGTTACGAATTTGACTGACAGCTTTATTTGTAGGTTTGTTGTGCCTTGGTGATTCAGTTAGCGCTCTTTGCTTCCATGTGCAAAGGTGCATGTGATTTTAAGGCAGGTATAATCACATAAGCTTATCTAATATCATGAATTATTAATTTAAAATCACAGATAAAAAACTCATAAAACACATCAATTTTCGTCTTGATTATCTAAATGTAAATAATGATATTTTTTTTTTTATACCACTAAGGTGGCAAGCACGCATACGGCCCGCCTGACGGTAAGCAGTTACCGTAGCCTATGGATGCTTGCAGCACCAGGGGTATCACTCGCGCTGCCGACCCTAAAGAACCCTCTTCACACCCTTTTTGAAGAGCCCCATGCTGTACTCCATTAGGAAAACCACGGCGGGGAGCTCAATCCACAGTCTGAGCGCCCGCGGAAGAAAACTCCTTTGAGCCCGCACAGTTCGAAACAATTCTGGTTTCAATGTGTGAGGATGGACTCCCCATCGATGGCGAGAGTTGCGATGGTGGAAGGTAGCCGTGGGCATCAAGTCAAATAATTCCTTGGAACACTCTCCGTTTTACAAACGGTAGAACACACATAAGGAGGTAAAGCCTCTCATCAGACTGAGATCCATCAGATATTGATTTAACTATTGATAAAACTATGTAACCGTCTATGCATCGATAAATTAAGTAATTGAATCCAACAAGCAAAGCACTTATTATCACTAATCAGGATGTTGGTACGACCGCAAATTGTCGATGATTGTTACCTATGGTACAGACAGGAACACAGGTTGTTATTAATAGAGTAAGCCTTTTCCTACACACACTATTCCATCGTGTGTTCTTGAATGTTCATGAAGATTAGATGAAACATGTAAGTGTGAATAATGGAGACGTTCTGGTGGAAAATGGCACGAATAAAAATGTAAACTATACTTAGACTATTAACCTAATCTTAGTTTTTTTGAAGATCTACAATTCTATTCAGTGCAATTATATTTTAGAAATTTGTTAGTGCAGTATCAGTACTATGTATTTATCTTTTGTGTTTTTATATTATTTTTCATTTAAGCTTATTTATCTTAATTTTGAAGTATATAGTGCTAAGTATTCATAAACATAATTATGAACAAAAAATCTTGTTAGTTTGTGTCTCTATTCTTTGGAGTAAGAATAACGTGTATATGTTAAATTGATAGATCCTCTAACTCCAAGAAGGGACTTTCAACTTTTGGTTGGTATTTAGTATGAATCTGCTGCTTTTTTTTCCTTCGGAGAGAAAACAATATGGAATCAAATCTCTTATTCATTCTATAAATTGTTCATGTATCGTCCACCCACATTTAATAAATCTCTCACTCTTAAACAGATCATACGGTGTTTTGGAAAGTTTATTGAGGACATGATTTAAAAGGATGCCACAATAGGCCAATCTTAATAGTTCTATGACTGCTTATATCGAAATAATAAAAGTAACAGCTGCTTGATGATAAGAGCACTTAGAAAACGACCTAGTCCCAAGATGAAATGTCTGGCTTTCCAGTACACCACACGGTAAATATCTAGAATGACAGTGACAGAATATTTAAGGCAATGTATGGTATTTATATACAATACAGATGTGGCCACTAGGTCTGGTCTACATGGAAACGGACAGGCGCAATGACACACAAACAGACGAGCACTTTCACGTGGGAGAGTGCGCCGGCGCATCGCATTGTCTCCACAACAATTGTTCCGATACTTGATAATGAAAACATTGTATTACTTTCTTTGGATGTCGCGGGAAATTGTGTAGAGAAAAAGTAAAATAAGGAAAAGGCTCTCAAGGGTTTTTGTCGAGGGAAATTGTAGTTACATACAAGAAGAAAGTTGTGTCTTTACTTGTGGAAATATAAGTTTTGGATCAAAGATTATTATTAGATAATGCTATTGACAATTGACACCTGAATGGGTGAGCGTTGGTCCCGGCTATCACTTAATTGTGATATTCGTTAAGCTAGTTGAAGGCCTCTTATGCGGCTTGAAAACTCTATAGGATGATCCCTAGCCTACCTCCACTAATCAGCAGTGGACATGCGTGGTGAAGTATTTGCCCATTCCATTTCATCCTCATTTGTGAAAGAAGGCCTGTGCTCAGCAGTGGTATATTATAGGCTGATGATCAATGCTATTAAAGTTGTTAAAATCATACACAAGGAGGGTTAAAGACCTCCTATACTCCGATGAAAGATAAACCTAGATTGTAGATCAGCGCTTAGTCAAGACCCCCGTGCCCGAATTTGGAAACACACCTATACACTTTTCAATCAGCCAACAAATGTAATTTATCTACATCTTTATTATAATTTGCTGTATCCAACGATTAAGTTATCAAATCTATAATGGTTGTAATAGCAATGGAAAAGGTAAAAGCTGTATAAAGAGAACTAGCTACTGATATATCAAATTGACCACCCAAAATACTTGAACCATAACATAACAGTAACGTTTGTTTCGGAAGCCCCTCCTTACATAATGAACGTATCTATAAACATTCCCACGTTTACCGAATGCTACAATAAACATTCTCCCCACAAACCTGTCAGCTTCTCGAGGAAGTGGAGGATAACAGCCGTGACTGCGTTTGCGCACGATATAAGCTTCACACGTGCGTGGGAAGCGTGCGCGCCGATTTGTTGGTGTTACTAAATAGATAGGTACAGAAGCCAGTCCTTACACTAATCTAGGGCCTTGGTCACCAACTTGTCAAAAAGAGACAAATATACTGCGGCAAGGAGAGAGAGAGAAATATGTATTCTTAGGATGGCTCTCTTAGACATTTACCGAGATACCATGATCGGAATACGACAGGTCAGTTTGTTTTCAGGCTCTTACAATCTAGGGACTCTCAAGGCCCAAAGTGAAAAGGTTTCTTCTGAGTAAGCATACTACATCTTAAGCTTCGTCATCGTTCTCCATGGGTGAGTTAGGAGCCAAACGCAAGCCCATATAAAAAAGGTTTTATGACCACTTGATTGAGTACCAATTTTTTTTTGTCAAACGTTTTTGTCAAAAATATGTGAATATTAGTGTTGTTGCTATTAAAAATATTTGTAGGGACCCAAGAGGTAACGTATCTTCATTGCTTAAATGATCTAAAGTTATTCGAAATTGCATGTGTAAGCGGCAATTTTAGTATGTACGTGCGTATTTATTACGGTCAGAGCTAAACTTCTGTTGCTTTTTATTTAGTGCTACTGTCTTGTATGGTGTCAATCGGGCTATCGGCTAATTAAGTTATCTAATTAATCAGTCAATGACCTGCTTTGGTGGACCTGGAGTTCGTGCCATGTAATTTCATTATACCTTTGCTTTCGTAGTAGTCCTTTTGTTTATGCCATTAATTTAATTATGACTGTCTATCCTCTTACTAAGGTCACTACAAAGTATCTTCGTCTAATCACGCTACCACTTTTCGGTTAACCAGCACAAAAAAACTATGTTCTTTAATGTTCGTCATCATTTGACTCGTATAGATTAATATTATAGATTTCAATATAAAGGGAGCCAAATTCAAAGCATTTGAATAATTTCCTTACGCAGTAGCCCTCCCACCAATTTTCTTCACCTTGTCCACTTTTTTACTGATTTATGGTATTTTTTTTTGATTTTTTATGGTTTTATAGATTTTTTTCTGAGTTACTTATATATTCATTGGTACATACATTATCTCCGCGAGTCAAGTATGTGTTTGTTGATTTCCGAGTTCGTTTGTTTAATACAAACGAACTCGGAAATCAACTTTATGCAAATTTGACTGAGCTAAGTAAATATGGGTATTCCACAGTGTTGTTTTGATTTCGTCTTGAGTTTTTACTCAATGTTTTATTTGCTAAGATATTACAAGAGGCCGAAACCTCAAAATTAGTTCGTCCTGAATAATTAAATTAATTTATTATGAAGTTATTGTACCTTTCCAGTAGTTAAACAACTTTAAAATAAATTATAACAAAATTATTTATGACCATAGAGAAATAAATAGCTTAGTATTCTCCCAATCTCTCACACACCATGGTTTTCACCTGATGGTGAGATCTGCCGTTTTACCTCTACACTTTTTTTTAATGAAAATAGCTGGGACAGATAGTTACTAGAGAGTTATAGGTTCCGTTGCTTTACAGGATCTATATGGACCCCTGAAAATGAGAGGGGAAGGAAACGTAAGGAGCTAGCAGTTATCTTTGGCCACATCCAACCACTATCTGATTAGTCTTTCTTCCTACTCTAGATCTAAATTATAAGATTATTTGTCAAGCAGTTGGAGCATATGTTAAATAATAAAATAAACGCTTTAATAAATTCATAGTCACCGCATAGTAACAGCATGGTTGGTATGCGTGGTGTGCCTGCGCGAGCGCACCTTATGAAATGTGACATGCATCATGCTTTTTATAACAATACGCTCAGTCTATTCCAGACCTTAGCTACGTGAATGGAATTTATATTACCCTTCATAAATACCTGCAGACTTAAAATAAAATAGATAGAAAGAGACACAACCACAAGATAGAAAGAGACACAAATGATGAGGAAGTAAGCAATAGTTGACTGTGGTGTATCAAATAGAAAAGGAAGACCGAAAAAGAGATGGATGGATTGTGTGAAAGATGATATGGGTAAGAAAGGAGTCGATGCTGGTATGACGGATAGAAGAGACGAATGGAAGAAGCGTACATATTGCGCCGACCCCAAATGATTGGGAACAGGGCAGGCAGATGATTGTGTATCAAATAGGTACCTATTGTATAAATTGATAAAATTTGTAAAGGTATACGGTATATTTGTAATCCTAGTCCAAGCAAATTACATACTTTGGAACCAAAATGGAATCTCTTCGTGCGGTACAACGGACTACGGACGCTTGAGTTTCAAAAAGGGTGTGTAGAGATTTTTGCGTGAGTGATACCCCATGTATTGCAAGTGTCCTAACCGCTTACCATAGCAGTATAAAAATAAGATTTTTATTATTTTTTAGAACTTTATCTTTTGCTCAAAGCTGTCTCATAAATGTTCTCCACAAAGCTTGCAAACGCAAAAGCTAGTAGTAATTCGCTCACCCAAATCCATTAATCATAAAGATACAAAGTGGATCATTCGATCATTTGAATCGAGCGAAATCGAGTGGTATGTAATCGATTCTCGTCAGGTAGCGTGTACTTAACACACTATCCCCGATCATGAGTACATTTGGGGCCAAATGTAACGGTATGCGCATCCTTATTTTATTGTATTGTATCGTTCTTTTTTTGGTTTTCTTTGATTGTTGTGGAATGTTTTACTCTCTCTGTCTGTGTTTGACAAAAAACTCACTTTATTGATAGGTGCTTACCGACAGACTGCTAACTTGAGGATGGTATCCAGCCAGGCAGGGACTATGAAGTCGTTGTCAGATCAAACTCAATATAGTATTTGATCCTTTCCTTATAGTTGCTATATTGACGGGCCAGTTGATTCCACCTATCACGCAAGACATGCATTTGTGAGCGTGAAAATGTCTGCATATCCTGAGTCTGGATTTCCAAACAAAAAGTATCAGTTATCTGGTTTCCATAGTACAAACTCTGCTTAGTTTGGGATCAAGCTGTGTGTCAAGAATGTCTCAGGATATTTGTATCGGATCCTCGAGTCTCCGAATCTACTTGCCTTCTGGTGTCGCAGGTCATTGATCCACTCAGGCGTAAGTAGGTTAGGTACTAATGGCCGATTCCTATAATTTACGGACCGTTATCGTTTAAAATTAAGACTCTTATATCTTTACTAATAATGAAGCAAAGACCTCAAAGCTTTGCATAGCAGACCCAGATATGGAAGTAGCTATCACAGGTCATATTAGCTTACGAAATGATCTATATGCCCAGTTGGCAATAAAAAAACCTCCCGTTTTTGTTTATAGAAACCGGGCATTAATCAATCACCAGGTATTTTTTTAATCCGTGCTATAATTTTGCAGTAAATAAAATAGCAGGTCTTAAATGTGCATTTGAACCAGCTGTTACCAGTTTTTCTCACCTTGTGACTCCAGTTGCCTACGAAACAATATTGACGTAACGTTATCTAACTAAACAACAAAACATGCAACCTTCAAATGAAACTATTTTTAATCTGTAGGCTGTTTTGTTTCAGTTCTAAAATAGTAGGAGCACTTCAGCTAGTTGCGTAGAAAGATATAAAAGTCACGAGCCTTTATCGGTTTTCTGTTATTGATCCCACACAATATAATAATCGGATTAAGATTTAATTTAATAGAAAGATCATAAATCATAACATTATTTTTGCAACTTCTATTATATTTGTGGAAACTTTTAATTAGCTTCCCGTACAAAGGTTGAACGTTTACTAACGATGGCGATTGTCGACAACCATCTTGTCTAGGGGGGCTGATACGTTACATATCACCCCTTCCCGCACCTCAGGAACCTACTCAGTTATGCGCTATGCCTGTAGCTAATACCCTTTTTACCCGACTGACCCGGAAGGAGGGTTATGTTTTTCGAGTGTATGTATGTATGTATGTATGTATATCTATTTCTTTGGCATGCTCTGCAGCTTTAACGGCTTGATGGATTTAAGCATATGAGGTGTCGTTAGATTCGCCTGAACTGTGGGAGTGTCATACCCTATGACACAAATATTTAAAAAAAAAAACATACTTAGGTTATTAGTTTGTGCCCGACTTCAATACCTTATAAAATTCAAGTTATATTAAAAAATCTATAGATTAAAGAGCTTGTTTTTCTCTTTTCAGTTATTTTTTGTTTTATGCAGTCTGGTGTTTTGTTTCTTTTAATAATTTATTATCATCCACAAAATCAGTTTAGTATTTTTTACTGGTAAATTATAGCATTAAATATTTAAGACTTAAAAAATACCTGGTGAAATAATCAGTGTTTGGGTTCAAAATCAAAATCAAAAAGTCATTTATTCAGTTTAGGCCTTAGTAAGGCACTTATGAACGTTATGTACATACAGTTTAATTTACCACCGGTTCGGAATACACTTAAACTGAGAAGACTCCGGCAAGAAACTCAGCAAGGTTTTTTTTTTGTGGAAGATCTTTTAATTTAATATTACAGCTTTTTTCCAAATACTTATACAATATATACATTATTATTTTATGCTTATTCGTACAATTGTCACTTAGCCAGGGGGATGCAAGTGCAGAGAGAAGCTACTACAACCATATATTCTTGTCATCCACGTAATGAGCCACCTTATAGTAGGCTTTGTCAATTAACCTCTGCTTTATGAAATCTTTGAATTTATCATAAGACATTTTAGTTACTTCGAGTGGGATTTTATTATAGAATCGAACGCAATTTCCGAGAAAAGACTTATTAGCTTTAGATAACCTGAATCTAGGTGTCACAATTTTATCTTTATTTCTTGTATTGAAGTTATGGCGGCTACTATTAATTTCAAATAAATTTAAGTTTTTACGGACAAACATAATATTTTCATAAATGTACTGTGACGGTAACGTTAAAATTTTAAATTCCTTGAATCGACTTCGTAGTGATTCGCGAGGACCCAAACAATAGATTGCGCGAATTGCACTTTTCTGCAGAATAAATATAGTTTCAAAGTCTGCAGCTGAGCCCCACAGCAGAAGACTGTAGGACATTAAACTATGGAAATAAGCAAAGTAAACCAACCTGGCTGTAGCCACATCTGTTATTTGTCTAATTTTTCTAACTGCGAAGGCGGCGGAACTCAGTTTACTAGCTAATCTTTCTATATGAGGACCCCATTGTATTTTACTGTCTAATGTAACGCCGAGAAAAACTGCCTTATCCACTAGTGCAAGTCTTTTACCATCGACAAAGATATGAGTGTCACTCTTAACAACATTAGGGAGAGAAAACCTTATACATTTAGTTTTACAGGAATTAAGCATAAGATTATTGGCGGCAAACCATTTTGATACAGCTGATAAGGTGTCATTGAGTTGCGTAAGGTCTGTATCTTTTCTATTGACCTTAAAAATTAGAGAAGTGTCATCTGCAAATAAAACTATATCCGACAATTCATTTACCATATAGGGCAGATCATTAATATATGCCAGAAACAAAAAAGGGCCTAAAATTGATCCTTGCGGTACGCCCGTTTTCACTAAAGACCCTGAGGACGTAGTACCGCTAATACCTACTTTTTGTTGGCGACCTGATAGATAAGATGATATAAGATCGAGTGCCACTCCACGAACTCCATAGTGTTGGAGTTTTAAAACTAGTGTGTAGTGATCTACGCAATCAAATGCCTTGGAGAGATCACAAAATACGCCAACCGCATCCTGTGAATTCTCCCAGGCTTCAAAAATATGCTTTAAAAGTTTAGCACCAGCGTCTGTCGTAGACCGGCCTTTTGTAAATCCAAACTGATGATCATGTAAAATCTGATCTGAATCTGGTTATAAATTTAGGATCGAAAGCTGCAAGATGAATGTATTTCTTCGAGCTGCTTTTGTTCCGAAAAGCAGTCCATTGACCTAGTGATATTATAGATTTTAACTTTGTATGCTGCGAACAAATTATTGGAACGTTGCTTATATTCAGCATGTTTACTTTTTCCTCTTTTTGAAATACGAATGCGACCGGTTGTTTTTTTTTAACATCACTCTTAAATCAAGATTTTTTTTTATGAGACCATATATCTAGAAGTCTGATTTAAATTTGGAACAAAACGCGATGTCCTATTTTATGCAACTTTTTTTTTCTTTTTCGGCATATTACTAATGAAACATTCTATATAAGATTTATATCTTAGCATTATATCTTTTATCTTTTGCGTAGCGAAATAAAATAAAAGCAGATCAGACAGTCGATCGATTGTGTTTACAATACAGTGTTGTGTCCGTTGATTAATCAATTGCAAATTAATTTGAATGGAGCTTCAAAATGAAGATGTATTCAGTGTTTATATTCAGTAAGTCATACATTTACCTATCCCATGACTTTTCCTATGATTTCTTTAACCATTTTAATTATATTTCAAAATACTATTTATAATTTGGTTAAAAGTTTAAGCTGTTTTATTTATTGAATAGAAATGCGTGTATAACGACGTAACTATATTTTTTTGAATTAGTAACTTTAAAGGGCCAGTAATTTATTTATTTAATTAGGACAGCCAGAAGGTAGTTGCTACATTAAGAAAAAAACTTAAAACGACCTAAAAGAGTAAAATTTGATAAAATGTACAACTTTTTAAGGAGTCACATGCAGCATAAATTTTGGTTACTCAAAGAGTATGTCAAAATGGTAAAAATATAAACTAAGAAACAAGATAAAACAAAAAGTTAAATAAAAGTGCACGTCAAGTTGAAAAAATACCCTTCCGCCGGGTAAAAAGGATAAACAGAACACTTACCATTATTTAGCTTAATCGTGTTTCTGGATCCCTAAATCTTATTTGTTCTGCACATAACTGACTCAGCATTACACTAAGCTCTTAATTACATTATTTTTACTTAAGACCCTAATGAATGACACTGTCGCTACCCAATATCTATTGTTTTCCTATTTACAATACAATTACTTTACTCTCATTATGTGACCATTATCACTTATCGAGAGATATAAGCTCCTGTTGGAAATTTTGAATTTTGAAGTTAGTTCGTTTTGTGCCACGGCGGCTGATGCATCGGAGCAACTTTTCGGTGTTTTTAAAGTTATCATGGTTGTGTTATTGAGGTTTCGACCGAGGGATAGTTTATATGAATCTGATACAGGTAAGTTTTTTTTAATAGATTTTTTGGATATGGAATGGAATTCGAACTGAACTTATGGTTTACAGTTTATTGTCTAAACAAACATCTGGTCCGACTTTTTTTTTAGTATAAAAGTTTATTTAGTAGAAAACACGGGCGAAACAGCGGAGCAGGGGGCTCCGCTGTTTCGCCCGTGTTTTCTATCTATTTACATACTTAAAAAAATAATTTTCAAATACTTTCTTTAGTGGACGCCTATGTGTCCACCTTTTATAATTGGCTTACATTGTCAGTGATCGAATAATTTTATATCAAAATGTATGACTCCTCCTAGGACGTCTTTATTTCCTACTATAGCTCTCCCGCGCGGTTTCACTCGCATTCCCAAGGGATGGAATGTTTTCCCGGGATAAAAAGTATCCTATGTATTAATCCAGAACATATTATATCTGTGTGCCAAATTTCATCCAAATCCGTTCAATAGTTTTTGCGTGATAGAGTAACAAATATACATCCATACTCACAAACTTTTGCATTTATAATTTTAGAAGGATAAGTAGGATATAATAACTAAGCAGCTACAAGAAAATTATGTTGCCTTGACAAGCTAAATACAAATTGAATATGACCACTCCGTTTATTCAACGCCATGATAAGGGCATTACGTCATAGGTTTACATTCTAATAAGATATCAAAGACTAACAGTAAATAATCTTCCATTTTAGGGTCGATACATAATGCAATTAATGCATTGTAATTCATCGACATTAATGATGACCTAATTTATTTAATTGATGCCAAAACAAAATAACAAGATATAACAGTTTTAGTTACTGAATGAACTTGCGTAAATTGAAATAAAACTACGCAATATCACATTTTTCTGAAAATAACTCTTATTTCTATTAGAGATAATAATTCAAACGTCCAATCATATGAGTGCGAGTCGTCTCCGACACTTTATTGAAAACTAGCATCTCTTCAGTTATTATGGTTACTTTACTTGAAAAATACTTATCCCTTGACTTGCGGTAAAAAAATTACAATTAATTTCTATTGTTGTCCTCGCCCGCGCGGGTCGTCAAACAGTCAAAGGATATAGACATTGAGAAGACGCCACACATCACAACTATGTTCTGTTCAAGTGAGGCCATCCACACACATGCTGTTGTAGAACGATGAACGAAATGCATAAGCGCCATGAAAATCACGCGTTTGTTTTGTGTTTGCGAGAAAAATACTCCTAAAAGCGTTCTGATAGCGCTACATGTTTCTACTGTCTGCTTAGGCGACTAATTATTGTTTCAGCGCTAAACAGAACTTTAGTTGACTCTAAAAAATGGGACATAACCTTTGCTTATGATAGCTTCTCTATACGTAGTAATAATAGCTCAGTTTAGTAAGAGATTTTTTCTTCTGTCAGAAACGGTTGCTAAAAGATTGGTAAAAGGTTGCCTGGTAGAGACCAGTTTTAGTGGTAAGGCTAACCATTGTAACACTTTTGCTTCTAGTTATGTTTTGTATGACTACTCCATTAATATATAGTGTACCAATAAAGTGTAGATATATAGATAATAGATAGAACTTTCTAAACCTTCCCCGTCCTGCACAAAACAATCGGATAAACAGACAAAAACATTATTTTTGATACTGTTTGTAACTTTCAGGGTCGTATCGTATAGACATCGTGTCGTGGTCGTACAGTTCTATTGCGAATAGACTTGACTATAAATTCTCCGTGTAAATATAGTTCGTCTAGACATCCGCGGTACATTGACACAAATACAGTCGAGGATGCGCCTGCGACTAACGACGCCAATATTATGACATTTTATTTATATCATTTCCTTTCTTTCAAAATTTTATTGCGTCAATGAAATTGTTACACTCTGTATTCAACTGACTATTCACATACATAACACCTTTAATAAAAAATAAAAGTTTTTTGATGACGTCATAATCCCAATCCTTGGTGTCTTCATTATATGGAATAAATTGAGTATTTAATTTATTGGATAGATAAGGAATAACCTTTGACAAGTTGCATCTATTATTGCCAATCCGTGCCGTCAGGTGCCGTCAGTCTGCCGCCCCGCGCCCGTCAACGCGGCCGTTACTCTCCCCGTATCGCCAAACGCCCGTTTCGGTCCAACTATAGTTCACAATTATTGCAGTGATCTGTTACGGCCATGTGACCCTAAACACATAGGTAGATAGGTACTGTAGAAGATTTATAGTAAATCAATCAGATGCATAAGATAATTTCACTCCTGACAAACGAAGCGATTCCGTGCTTCGGAAGGCACGTAAAGCCGTTGGTCCCGGTTATCACATCATTGTGATAGTCGTTAAGCTAGTTGGATGCCTCCTAGGCGGCTTGAAAAATTCCAACAGTAGGTTGACCACTAGCCTCCACCTCGGTGTATACCTCCACCGATCCGCAGTGGGCACGCGTGGTGGAGTATCTGCCCATTCCCTTTCACCCTCATTTGTGAAAGGAGGCCTGTGCTCAGCAGTGGGACAGCTGATGATGATGATGATGATACGTTGAGTTGACCCTAACTTCAAAGAATATCAATATAATAAAATATTCACAATGAAAATTGAGATAAAAAATATTAAAACTCAAAAATGTCACTCCCCAAAAATGCGCAAACGGTGAAGTTGTAAATGTAATTTTAACTTTTTACATCCGTACTATTTAGCCAAACAGACAACGGAAATGCCTATTTAACACTAACCAATCCAAAATGATCCACTAAAGAGCATTCGATTCGGATCTATAAATACTTGACCATAATAATCTCGGGAGCGCGGTTTGGGTGCGCCGGCGCAGTTATAAACGCGCCGCGACGTGGTTCACGCGACGCCGATACGTCACGCGTGATCTATAGTGTTGTTTTTATTTCTACGTATACGATGGCATACGCATTCATTCCATCTCTATTCTTCGTCAATTGAAAGAAAGAGACGGGGATGTAGAGTTGACATTCGTTTGTTTTTATGAGGATATTTAGAGATTTGGAAGATTTCAAATTGCAGTGATACTGATAACACAAAATCATAAATATTGCAAATAAAGGCACTTACTTATTTTCCATTATGTAGAAGATAAAATAATCTTTTTTATTTTTTTATCTCTGAATTTATATCGATATGATCATTTTTCGCATTCCAATCTTGTGTATTATTGAACGTAACACGTAACTGTGATCAAATACCCCGCTTCCTATGACGTATTCTTGACTCAATCGCTTCCGACGAAAGCTACCGTCACTCGAGAAAAAACCACTTCTAATTTCTGGCATCTGTTAAAAAACGCCTACGAAGTTTAGCGCGGCGCGGTAAATACCACGGATTACTAATTGAATTGGAATAATTTCGACAATTGTTTCAATACAAGCTTCGAGCTGGTCAGTTGAATCTGAATTCTGTGAAGTGAAGCTAATGTGTGTTATGGGAGCACTATGTCGTTTCCATGCCAAATATGTTATACGTAAGTTTTTTTTAACATTTATACTTTATCAAGAGGCAGTGTGTTGTGGATAATGATAAGCATAAAATTATTTTTTACGACAATTAATATTGTATATTTTTTTTATTTTGGGACAAAGGTCATTGTCCCTATAAGGGGTATTACATAAGTTAGTTTAAACCAAGTCCCGTAAACCTCCAATTACAACCTTGACTTTCTAAGATCATAATTAACAAAAAGAGGAAGAGATATACCATAATTAATAAAAATAAAAATACCTAATTTAAAAAAAAAATGCATGCAAAAGTTAGTATTACTATATCATAAGTTCTAAAAACAATAAAAAAACAGTGTATAGGTCATCTGCTGTAAGCCGTAATGTAAATAAATATTTTATGAGTTCTTAATAAACAAGTTCATTAGGTGATAAAATCTTTCTACGGGACGGAGGCAACTTGTTTAGGGCTTTGGAAATGAAACTAATATTTCAAAAGTTTTCATTTCTTTTCTCTGTAGTACCCAATAATATTGAAATATGTTTTCTGGTATTAGGTATTCAAAAAATCGGAACATGTTTCGTTCGTTTTGTATCAGCCCCCATAGACAAGATGGTTGTCGCAACTGGCAACTTTGAATACCCGATTTAGAAGATGGCGCCAGAAAAACAAAGAGCCAAATTCGAACACCGTTAAAAAAATAACAAAACAGCAAGGACCAGTTACACACAACTTGAGTTATACACCGAAGTGGTTTATTTCAGTGGGATGGGTGGATGGGAGTGCACTCAGGATGTTTAGTTTAACTATTTATAGTTAACCGCACGAGCTGGCGCGAGTGCAATGGACAGGGTGACTAATTATATTATCTACTCAACAAAATAAAATAAGATTATTATAATATATATTTTTATTGATTAAAAATGTTAATATCAGTATATAGATTTCCGGTGTGTCACAGATGCATTTTCTTGTACCTATACAAGATGGTACCTTTGTATAGGATTTACATTTCAAATCGAAATATCACGTGATTTTTAACAATATCTTATGTCAATCTCATACAAAGGTTGATCGTTTACCAAGTCGTTTACTAACGATAACGATTGTCGACAACCATCTTGTCTAGGGCTGCAGCGCCTAAATTGATATACTTTTTGATTTCGAATTTGAATTTGCACCTCAGATGTTGGCTTAATTTAGCCGATGTTTATTCAGGATTAGTTATTTACGTAATTGTATATGAAAAAGGGTGTATAGTTAGCGTTAAAGCGTTAACCGCTGCGTCAGACAGACATACTATATTTAGCAGTCGCAGGCGCACGCGAAATGTAAGCATCCTGTCACTCGCGCATCCTTGTTAATGCTTCTACTTTCCGTTTAGTGGTTTAATTATTTTATGGGCAACGTTTGAATTATGTATAACTTTCGACGGGCCAGTTGGCGCAGTTGCTTAAGGTTCGCCTTACGCGCTGGAGGTCGTGGGTCCGATTCCCACACAGGACATGCATTTGTGTGCATGAACATGTCTGTATGTCCTGAGTCTGGGTGTAATTATGTATATTAAGTATGTATTTACAAACAAAAAGTAGTATATGTATTATATCAGTTATCTGGTTTCCATATTATAAGCTCTGCTTAGTTTGGGATCAGATGACCGTGTGTGACGAATGTCCCAGGATATTTATTTATTATTATTATTTATTTATTATAACTATTTTATCTATCTTGTCTAGCTTTCATTGATGTTATATAATAGTAAAAGAGCTGGTTTTACAGACAAATATTTTAAGGAAGAAAACAATAAATAAGTAAGCATTCAAGAATAAGTAGCCTGACAATTACCAACTCCTAATAAGATATACGCCAAAAAAAGTAGTTTATAAATGCGTTTAAAATACTAAAGGAATTTTATTCTACAATATGTAACAAAATTAAAACAAAGAAATTGAGTCACCCATAAGAAATATACTCGTTTAAACTGTGTTTGTGAGTCAGCCCTTAACATGCTAAACAAAGAAAGTCATGTCAGCACATTTACTATACATTTATGATATTTGATCCTGGGAAGATGCAGTGATTTCGATCTGATCTCAAGGAGAGGGCCCCAAAATTTTTCTTTTCGATAAAATATGAATTCTTTGTTCTGTTTGATCCCAACAAGTATTATAGAAGAATGGATCCCTTAAAGAATTTCAATCAGGGATGAGACTAGAATCACTGAAGATCCATTTTGCAGTTATCACTTCTCATACACGCAGTTTACGATTTTACTATATCAGAAAAGTCGGTGTTTAATCCGTTCTTAAGTTCAAAGACTGGGAATAATCGTTCTGCCAAAAGATCTTTGGTTATGCTTTATCTACTGAGCCAGTAAGTCATTTCATCCCCTTCTCGCCTCATGTATTTTAAAGTTCTAGAAGGCATTTGTTTTAGCTAATAATAGTTCTTCTATTGTAAAGGCAAATAAATGTATCTGTATATGTATAATATTATAAAAATCATTGCGTCTTCCACCATGCAACACAGCCAGTGCAATGACCATTTCATAAAATAGTTATGCTTCAATCATATGTTTTTATAACTGGTTTGTAAAAACTATTCGTTCGTTATTCTGCAAATCATTTTTGGCGATTAGTTTTATAATGACTGTTGCGTTATTGAAAAATGTTATTTGTTGCTGAAGGTGACTCATTTTGGTATCAATCACGTACACATCCTCGTATTACTTCAGTATCCATTGTTATATACTCTTTATCTCCTCTCTTTACGATGACTTCCTACCAAGGTGAAAAAGTGCCTCTCGTCCTCTTTAGGGCTTTTAAGCTTTAATTCCGATAAGGTATTAGAGTCGGAATATCTATCATATTATTATTTGAGTAAATAATTTTGAAATTTGAATTAGAACTCCTAAGAATTGGAATCACTGAAACATCCTTAACTCACCATCTGTAGACGGTATTGCTTAACAAAGCTTCAAAGCTATATGAGTTCCAAATATCATAAATAGCTTTTTAGCATCTGGATAATCGGGTATAAAAGGTAAACGTGTTCTAACAACGAAACATGATTAACTAAGCGTTCCCGATTCCCAATGCACTATTCTACCGTAAAATGTATTTGATTTTCACCCGAAATTTTATCCATGTACCAAGATTCATCTCTAGCCGTTCAGCCATTACGGCGTGATTTAGTAACAAACATTTAACATTTATATTATTAGTCGGATGATAAAGGTTCTAATATAATAGGTAGTGCGTGGCAATAAGTTTTTTGACCTTCAAATTTTTTGCCACCACAACTTATCTTTGAATCTTCAGTATCGCAAAAACGTACCGCCACTGAGTATAATAGTTTATGAACGTGTAAAAAAGATGAGGAAGATTTTGGTTCTGTAAAAAATGGTGACGTGTCTACCAGGTGTTTTATATTGTAGGTACAGATTAAATCTATGTTCTAGGTTTTTTGTTTGTTAAGTGATACAATTATTAATGTAGATGGATGTGATGCTATTTATAAATAGTTTTTTTAGTTTGGTTTTTTTTTTTTTATTATCATGAAGGCACTACGGAGTGGCTTATTTAGCTTTGCTACTAATTTACTCGTGAAGTTCTTTAAATTACTTTCTCTTAGTACATACTCTTCTTCGTATCGTCGGTTAATATACCTCACTCGTAAATTATATTCTTTGAGGAACTCACTAGGTACTCCATTAAAAAAAACTAATTTAACCTTAAGACTAAGCACTATTTCTCTTTGTCCAAACAGAAGGCGAATTGGAGACAGAATGGCTACAGGCAGCTGGTCTTGGCTCCCTCGCGGCCCCATTCCAAGCTGGCCTCGAGGTGACAGAGGCCCAACTGGGTGAGGCCGTGAGGCCTCTCCCCAGGGAGCAGGCCGCAGCTGTCCGCAGACGCGTCAGAAGGCTCAATAGAACTGTTAGAAGAAAACGAGCCGCGTCCAGAGCAAGGAAACCTGATATTAGAGATGTGTTTCGGGATTTAGAGGTGAGTGAAAATACAATAAGTGAGACATCATTACCGTAATGGTGGTCAAGAAATGGACAAAACATACTGATCGACCAAATAGACAGATGACATTATGAAACAAGATACCTTTGTTCAGCGATGGGTTTACTATTTGTTGTGAAAGCTCAATAGATTTTTGGAGGGTTGGCAACACGTCACGCGAGTGATAACCCTGTTGTTGCAAGCATCTATAGTATACGCAACCGCTTACCATAAGGCAGGCCACATACTACTTTGGTAGTGTAAAAATTCTCCGTTACATCCACTTCGTTCTTCAGATTTCATCACTAAAGCTTGGGTATTGATAAGAATCACCATATTGAACCTGTCCCGTGAATACTTTCAATACGTATGACAAAGATTTCAACTTTGTCACTCCAATCATTGAGGAAAAATTTGGAACAATGAGGACCGCTATCTTTTTTGATGAGTCAGTGCTTAGTAACGAGATAAGTATCCAGAATAATTGTCTCGATGACTATCTTTTCTAGGTATGAGGACATTGTTATCTCCAATTGGTCACTGTCTATATCTTGATCTTCAAAGTAATTTGCGTTTGTAAGTTTAGAAAGAAGACATTTATTTGACGGAACAAATTAAAGAAGGAACATACATAACAATATTTAAAACAAACTGTGCCGTCAAAAAGGAGCTCAGCATGGTGCTACTGACTACTGTCAGCAGCGCTGATTTTCAGCTGACGCCTTTAATGATGTCACCATCGTAAGTACACGAATTTGAAGATTCATGTTGGTTTGGAATATAATTGTGGTACTTATAGAGCTAATCTTCAGCGCCATAGGTTAGGGGCACGCGCCAGGAGTTTTATAAATTGCGGTATGAAATTTCCCACTCATATTTTAGGGGGATTAATAGGGCACTTACCACTGGCGTAGTCATGCGAGAGAAAGATGAAAGATGTCAGTCTTCCGTAACAAAGGATGGAAATGCACGACGGCAATCCTCCTAAAAAAGCTCTCATGAGGATTGTCAAAACTCGAAATAATTTTGTACAACGGAATACTAACAAAGATTTGAAATAAATTCTAATAAGTCAAAAAGGCTTGAGGCGCCCGAAACCAGCTAAGAATCGCACAATTCACTTAGAAATAATATGAATAAAATTACTATTAACCATCAATGACATACGTTCGGCTTTACGTAACTCGTTTTATAATGTGGAAGTCAAGTTTAAGAACATATTTTTTTAAATAAGTCTTTTCTGACCGCACCGTTACATTACTATCTTCTAAAACTAGTTTTTGAATCGGAAGATTTTGTACGTCACATTTTTTATCAGCTCTTGTAATAGTAGTAGATTTTTGTTACAGATTTTGCAATTAAGACATACCTAATATATTAATGGGCTAGATGACTAAACATTCTATTTAGTCCGTCTTTTACATTAACAAAAAATATTAGACACGTATTTTTTCTTTTGTCAATTTAACAAAAAAATACGAAGATATCGTGTGTTGAAGTTCCGCGTGACGTCACGTTAGAGGACACTTTTTACTCTAAGTACTCACTTTAGGGTCACAAGCCCCCACTTCCGAACTTTGATTCGCTTTATCTCTGTTAATTTTTAATGATTTGGTAAAGCAAAAAATACGTGTCAAATATTTTTTGATAATTTAACTGACGGACTAATTAGAATAATTATTTTTTTAACTAGGAATCCCTATTATAAAAGTATTATTAGTTAAACCCTTCTGCTTTTTTCGGCCAAATTGTTCTTATCAGCAAACCTCTTTAGAAATGTTCACATTATGATAAAAGTGCTTTCGAAAGAGTATGTCGGAATGCAATTAATTTCTACTCTATTATATTTGGCAGGAAGTGGAGTTTAGATTATCTATTAATAATTATCAGAGCGATGAGAAAGCAAATATCTAATCACTCTCTCAAATATGATAATAATCTACTGACCAAACTATATTTATTTAAATACTAACTCCCCCTACGATTTCTGCCGCGTTCCCGTGATGATAAGTATCCTAATAATGTATTTCTGAAACCCAAGCTACCCAGGTACTTAGTATGTATAATTAAAATCATCGTGAAAACGTAGCATAGACAAACCCACTTCAGTAAAGATCAAAAATAAGAAAATCTCAAAAGAAGTCCAGAAGTTACTAGTCCAGAAAATAGTACTAAAAAGTATTTACTACAGAAACTAGGAATTATGGTCCTACAAACTTATTCAGCCCGGTGGCCAAAAGAGGAACTAGTTTGAAATATCAGTCTGTCTTCCATTCGCCATTGGTTGTTCGTCCAACAAATGCGATAACAGCGCCTCACCGGGCCCGATAAGTTTGTGGGACTATTCTCACCGCCTATATTCTCCGTAGTGCAGTCTCGCATCCTGACTTTCTTTGGACACGTGTCACGGCGCGGAATCATTCCATAGTGCAATGAATAGTGCAGGGGACCAGAACCGCGATAGGCGGGCCCATCAACGACAGTACCAAAAGGGGATTATCACAAATCACACGCCATGACAACCACTACCACTCTGTCAAGAGTGAAACGTGTAAGAATTAGAAAATTGCCAATCCCATACTGTTTTTGCTCAATCCGATGTTAGATGAGGCTGCTTTCACAACGTGTTCATCGTTTAGTTCCATTCTTGTTGTATGATAGCTATTTGCCGTCAGTTGTAATGCGCAAATACCACAGTAAAGATGACATGATAGGTACAGTAGTGTAACTGTTAATACAAAGGAAGTGTAGAGCTTACTCTAAAATATTTGCATAAATATTTCCTATTTTCTTCCCGTCTTTTTTTAAACCAGTATTAGAGAAAACATAACAAAAAATAATTTTTTAAAATGTCAAGCTATTTTTGAGTTTTAGTGACACTAAAAATCATTTTTTTTTTATAATAGATTACTAAAGATATATTAATTAATTCATCAAAATAATAAATGATAGAGACTAGAAAGAATTGAATTTATAATATTCACGACCACGTTTCGTTCTAGAAATGATTTTGCTTTTAAGCATTACACAGGGAAATGCTACAATTGTACTACTGACATTGTTTTGAACTGTGACAAAACAGTGGCAATTGTAAGAAACTTAATACACATTTAACTCGTTCATTGACCACGTACAGTAGGTTAATCTGAGTAAAAGCCGTGGTACTCTGTGGTTGACCGACACATTAAACATGTGTCGCATTTTAGGGTAAACTGTACACGCTGTGTCACTAAGTAGAAAGATTTTTTAACTATATCGTTAAAATAATCCTATAGGAACTTATTTGTAAAAAATACTACTGATTTCTAAGAAAATAATACTAATTATAAATAATTAAATGGTTTTTACTCAGAAACAATTAAAATATTTCATAAACAAGCTCACAAAACGAACCACTCGTGGATATTAAGGCCAATAGATAACTAACCTGGACAGTCATTAGATAAATGTGCAATTAAGGCTCAGTAACTATACAAAATTAGTTCACTTCAAAAAAAACTCATTTGTGAACGGTGCTACGTTTGGTAGCACAAATTAATTCTTTATTTAAAAAATCGAACGCGAAAATGTATCATAATCGCGCAAAACTGGCGAGCTATAAAAAAACAAAAAAATCTATTCTAAATATTGATTTGAAAAACGAACACCAGTGTTTAGTTTCGTTCAGCTAATAAAGTGATGCGTATTGTACGAGTGGTTAAACAGTTTGTTGATGTAAAAAGGAAGTTACTGCGTTCAAATTGCATTGCGTCCGGTTAATTTCAAAACTGAATTGAGTGTTTATTAGACAGTGCGTTGCGTGCGGTGTGTTCGGTTGTTTCTTATTTATTTAGTGTCGATGTGAAAAACGAGACAACATGATTTGTGATACTATGCGTTTGAAAGTGTGCGAGAAAATGACAAACTGTAAAGGATTGGCTCTCATGAAAACTTACTTCGATGCCTTGGTAAATCATTTACCAAATCTTCCTAACATGTGAATAGTTTTAGGATTATCCATTACTTATTAGCAACATTCAACAAAAATATATAAAAGATTATTGTTCTTACTTTGTGAAGAAGGAAAGTGAAGGCTATCTTTTCTACTAGCCTTAAACATGTAAGAGTCACTTGGCGATGGTCCCGGGTTCGAATCCTATAGTAAGCTTGAGCCTTCGGTGAAGGACAACGTGTGAGGCAACCATAGCACGGTGGAAGGGTACTTTGTAGTACCCATTTGGCTGGCTACCACCCTCTAGTTGAAAATCTGTCACCAAGCACCTATCGGTGTGTTCCGACAGCTGCACTTGAGAACCAGTTCCTTCTAGGTCTTGTGTGTGCACCACCTTCGGCCACATCATGCCACTTACCATGGTGAGATTGTGGTCAAACATAGGCCTATATGCAGTAAAAAGAAAAAAAATATACTCTGTGCGGTGAAATCCGGCAGCTGGACTTGACAATAAGTTTCCAATTTCCCATACTATGTAAACACAAGACAGTATCCATAGATTAAAAAAAAAGAATCCTGTAACCTTTCCTCAAAGTTCTTATCCATAGTAAACGACATTGAGCTATTATTACTACGTATAGAGAAGACGCCACACATCACAACTATGTTTTATTCAAGTGAGGGCATATGGCCACACTTGTTGTTGTAGAACGATGAACGAAATGCGTAAGCGCCGTGAAAATCACGGTGTTTGCGAGAAAAATACTCCTAAAAGCGTTCTGATAGCGCTACGTGTTTCCACAGACGACTAATTTATTTTTTCACCGCTAAAGAGAACTTTAGTTGACTCAAAAAAATGGGACATAACCTTACCTTATGTCAGCTTCTCTATACGTAGTAATAATAGCTCAATGGTAAACGGGTATCTTTTCTGCTAATCAGTAAGCTATTCATTAGTCCGTATGTCACATGTAGTAATGGCATAGATAAGATAGAGCGGTTGAGGCTGATGTTTTATGTGATGTGCTGGCCCGTTTATCCCTTAAGCCTATTTTTAGTCAGAAATAATCATTTCCTGTACCTTTTATGTAAATAATTGACGTTAAAAAATGGTAATTGATTTCTGTCGCCGAGCAACCGGTAAGTTCTCCGACAGCTGTTTGAGAGCCAGTTCTAATGCTTCTGGACTTTGTGTGCTTACCATCTTCGACCACTACATCATTTATCATGGTAATATTGTGGTCAAATAGGCCTGGGCCTAACCACAAGCTCTTAAAACAAGGTTAAAATAACCTTATTTGTCTTTTGTCCCGTTTTGACGTCGGATGTCCAAGAAAGACAAAAGTCAAATAAGGTTATAATACTATTGTTTTAAGAGTTTGTGGTTCTTTTACTATATTTCTCTTTCTCTACTTTCTTTACTGTATTTCTATTTTTCTCTTTTTTCGTCTGTATCTATGCTTAGGTATATGTTTTCTTTTTTATTGTTAATTATTTGGAAAAAAAGCCAAACATAGTCAGATTGTCCAAAAAATATTTAAAAAATGTAACTTTGCTGAGTTTCTTGCCGGATTCTTCTCAGTTGAAGGCCGAGTTCTGAAGCGGTGGTAACTTCAGTAAATGTGACCTTCATAAGTGCCCTTCTGGGGCCTAAATTGAATAAATGGCTTTGACTTTGACTCTCAATAGGAGTTTTTGTTCATCGTCTCTGGCGGAATAATCATCGAACCTATTATATCCAATTATTTTTTGTACTAACGTGATACAGTTTAAATTCCTTGTCTTGATTGTACTAATAGTAATACATACGGTGGTAAATTCAACTGTATGTACCAATGTAACGTTCATTAGTGCCTTACTAGGGCCTAAACTGAATAAATGACTTTTTTATTTGATTTGACATCAGGGGGCCAAGTCTTCTAAAATGTCAAATTGACACGATACTATTGCAATTCCATTATCATTGAGCCGATGTGCGCAGTATACTAATTCATAGTGGTCTCATAATGAATAAAAAGAACTTTAGTACAAAAACTGACAGTTTTTGTACTAATTTATCGGTGAAATATTGTTTCTAATCCGACTGGTAGTTCCAGAGATTAGCCTGCAGTTTAAAGAAAAAAAACTGAACTAATTTTAGTCTTATTACATCTCTTTCTTACGAACATTATTGAAAAAGGATAGAACATATTGAAAGCTGTCAAATTAGACTTTGCCGTCTTCATTTGCGGGTATTTATTTATATTGAAAATAATCATTGGACTATTTTGACTGGACTAAATATCTTACATCCTTTTCTTATGTTCTTTGTTAGAAAAATACATAGTGAGATTAAAATTAGTTAAGTTGTAAACAACAGAATCATCACCATTATGCTGCGTACCTTTTAGAAAGACGGCATCTAGCTTCCAAGTGCTGCCGCATCACACCAACCTTACTTGAGTTAACCTAGGGAATTATAAAGCCTGTTTTGATATCGGTATTCATATACAGCGTGTAAGGGACATCGCCGCACAAACGGATACCATGGGTCCAGGACATGATTCTGGACCCCCCCCCTGTTGGAATTTTTCGTCGGTTTTTCCCAAAATTTTTAAATTTTTTTTTGAGTTTTTTTTACTTTAGACTGTTCATAATCGTTATTCTTACCTAACCCAAAGAGATTTAAAATAAATAAGTTATTAATTCATTACTTTCACTAAAAGTAGCAATGTAAATAAAACTAGAAACGGTGTCTTATGGCGATATTCGCCTGCAGTCAGCGACATACTACGTAGGCACAACGTTATCGCGCGTTTAAATCGCGGTGTTCACAATACATTGCGCGCTCGAAAATGACAATTTCTATAACCGATCATTAGCGAGGTGAATGAATTTCACAATTTGATTAGTGGCATTAGGTGTAGCCTTTTCGTGAAGTTTGCGTTACTATGCGAAATACACCCTGTATATAAGGCCGAGACTTATTCAAGTAAATACTAGTCAATAGGTATATGGAATCATTGCAGGAAACGCAAACCGTTTATTGTTTTCTAGTATTCAAGGCAACTGAGTTAATTGCCTGTTAAGATTGTACGTGGTAATTAAATTGATCTTGACTTATAACACGCGAGATCGATACTGGCTGTTTGTACGAAGCATAACATAACTAAGATGGATTTTTGAAAAAAAAAAACGCGTTGAAGTATCTTCTTCCTACAGTATAAATTGACACATTTTTGGGACGTTATCAATCAGACTACTGGAATATTCGATTTTCCTAATGCTTAATTAGTTCTTTCTAGATTTACGAATTCAAATTGTATATTATGCTGTTGTTAATAATGTTGCGTGTTTCCTAATATTATAAATGTGAACAAACAAATTTTTTCGTATAGAAAATACCTTGGATTCAAATATAGAGTTTATTTTACACCGAGAAAATGTTAGATCTCTTTGCATTAAAATTGCAGGGTAGATAACATTATTTCTTTTGTTTTTCTAAATTAGTCTATAGCACTCTGATTTTACGCTCGAAAATTACTTCGCAATTGAAGGCCTATTGTAGATTTATCGCCCAGCATTATGCTTGTTTACCGACTAATGGCTGATTCCTATAATGTTACGGACCGTTATCGGTTAAAATTAAGACTCTTATATCTTGACTAATAATGAAGCAAAAACCTAAAACCTTTGCATAGCAGACCCTCCAATATAGAAGTAGCTATCACAAGTAAAATAAGCTTACGAAATGATATATGCCCAGTTTGGCAATAAAAAAACCTGCCATTGGTAAGCAAAACGATTCGTTTTTGTTGTTTATAGAAGCCGGGCATTATTCTCTTTTCAAAATCAAAATCAAAATCAAAAAGTCATTTATTCAGTTTAGGCCTTAGTAAGGCACTTATGAACGTTATGTACATACAGTTGAATTTACCACCGGTTCGGAATACACTTAAACTGAGAAGACTCCGGCAAGAAACTCAACTTTTACTTCCCGAACAAGGTGAATGCCTTGTAAACCCTTTAACTATAATCTGAGCATGTTTATACCGAGAAATAACCGTAGTCAGATAGACGGACAGTGCAATAGAATAATATATTAATGCGACGGGAATGTGGATAAGTTTTGAATATAAAATGATTGATCCATATACAATGAAGCGATAAAATCTTGAGGAAATACTGCGGGTATTTTGTTAGGTATATTTCTTAGTAGTGACGTATCTTAGTATCTTTAATCAATAGTCAATCTTGATACGGGGAAAGTCATAGGACTTATATAAATGGTTTTCTCAAATAGAGTTGAGATCTCATCATCGATAATTTGAGACGCTGATTTTCTATTTTTTTTTATTTAGGTACATTAACAGTTACTACATTAAAATAGATAGAAAAAAACATACATTTAAAAAAAATTGCTTAATGCATAAGCAATAATAGGTATACACCACCATCCTATTATTGATGAGAGTGATACAGTTACATAACTTAACTTACAGTAATTTAAATAAAAAATACTAAAAACTACTAAAATACTAAAACTTCTAAAAAACTAAAAACTACTAACTATAACATAGGTATATAATGTTTAAATAACAATAACTTAAGCAACCAGGGAGGTCCCCAATATACCCCGATAAATTCCCTTCTTTTCTGCAAAAGTCTTTGTACTCAGCCGGGGATGTTTTGCCCATATCTCTTCAATAGTGCAATATTATGACGGGCCAGTTGGCTTGGTTGGTTAAGATTCCACCTATCACGCCACAGGTTCGCTTCCCCCCAGGACATGCATTTGTGTGCATGAACATGTCTGCATGTCCTAAGTCTGGGTGTAATCATGCATATTAAGTATGTATTTAGAAACAAAAGGTAGTATAATAATATCAGTTATCTGGTTTCCAGCTCTGCTTAGTTTGGGTTCAGATGGCCTCTCCAAAATGTCCACGGGTCATGAAATCCAATAGATAAGATTAAAATAATAATAAGAACTAGTTTCAAAGGAAGAGAAATCTCCCGCACAGTGTCTCAATCATCTAAACACCATATATTTTGACCAGCAGGGCACCATGATAGGTATGATACATTTTCTATCTGTGACCGAATAGAAAAGCGGTCCGGCTATCGATCTCGACAAGACATAAATGGTTTGCGGCTTAATGGTATCTACGATTAAACTTGAAACGCCAACCGGTTGCGAGATCACCACTGGCATACATGTCTATACCACGGAACTGGATGTCTGTCACTTCCGTGCTGTGGATAGTGTTTTGACCATGTGTTGATAAACTTGATGCTTTTTTTTATTTATTTTTTTTACTGTTTATAGGCCTGTGTTTGACCGCAATCTCACCATGGTAAGTGATTGAAGTGAGTGAAGGTGGTAAGCACACAAAGCCTAGAAAGGAACTGGCTCTCAAGTGCAGCTATCGGAACAGATTTTCAACTTGAGGGTGGTAGCCAGCCAGGCGGGTACTACAAAGTACCCTACAACCGTGCTATGGTTTCCTCACGATGTTTTCCTTCACCGAAAGCTCAAGCCCATGGTAGGATTCGAACCCGGAACCTTCGTCTCGGTATCCGACGTCACTACCACTGAGCTATCATCGCCTTTGCTGTTCGTTGATGTGATGTTATCGCTGATATCGTTGCTTATTTTGTATGGTAGCTTTCTCTTGCAAATGAAAAACTAGAACTACGACATGTGGTTCTTAAAAATACAATTTGGAAGAGACATCGGACGGATGCCGAGTCGAAGGTACCGGGTTCGAATCCTACAATAAGCCTGAGCTTTCGGTGAAGGCAAAACATCCTGAGGAAACCATAGCACGGTGGTACTTTGTAGTACTTACCTGGCTGGCTACCACCCTCAGCTGTACATGAGAGCCAGTTCCTTCTAGGTTTTGTGTGCTTACTACCTTCGCCCACATCATCACTTACCATGGTGAGATTGCGGTCAAACAGGCATATAATAAGTCGGCAAATATTGGCAATTTTCCTGGTATTACAAATGTCCTAAAGCGTTTGTGACAACATTCTCAGTTAGGTTGTCTTTCTGCTTGTCATCTTATTGCTTAAGAGGTAGGCAGATGTAGGTAGTACATGCTAAAGAAATAATACCTAATGTTGCATCCTTTACCAATTTAATATTTTTAGAAGGCATGCCTACTTTTGTATTATGCAAGATAAAAAAAGATTATAAAAATTTGTTAAAATTTTAGGTTAACCAAAATATCTTATATCATTATATAATAATAAAATGTCGTAACAATACTAATAGCTGGTGATTTCGATGGAATATTCGTCTAAAATCCGCCCGTCATTAATCTATTAGCTTTCTCCAAAGTTTAAGTGAAATTACATAACTTGTGGGGACAAATTCACAATAAGATACGTAATACGCAGTTTCTCTTTCTTTGAAGCGAACAATCAAACAATTTTTAGTTAATGATGAAATGTTTTTAAGGCTGCGTATAAAGCAAAATGACAATCTTAGAATTGAAATTTACCCAAGTAAATAGTATTTAAATGAAAAAATATTTTTATATGGGTATTTTCATTATATACGCGAGGGTTCTGCCTGAGCAAAAACATAATGGAATGAAATTTCCTCGATAGAAAAAAATCACAAAGCTACCTCTAATAATAACGAATTTTCGGTTTTATTCGTTCATGGTGTATCTAATTAAGACAAAAATTCGATAAATAATTTTACTAACATATGACCTAGGGCTGCTACTAACGATTTTTTAAAATATTCTATACTTTACGAGTTATTTAGATAAGAAGCGCTTCGTTCATTTTTGTGCCGCGAAACACGCTATCTCCATCTCATCTCCACGCGAAGATTAGACATAAGTTTGTTTCATCTGACATTGCGATATTTTTCTGGCTTGGTACGCACTCTTAATGATGCGGCTTATAAGTGTTCTAAAGAGCTCTTTGGGAACTAACGCTTGGCCTTCATGTTACGTCGAGTGGAGACAGTAGCAGTTTAGTAATGTAGTATGGAATGTTTAGGGGAATTAAGTACGAGTCACCTTGAGTATTTATTTTGAAGGTTGCAGGAAGCCTGTATCAAATTATATTTCAAATCAAATCAAACATATTCCCCCTTATTACAAATATGGTTTAAAGCAAATCTTGAGTTTTAAAATAGCCTCGTCTCTTTTTGTTATATGACGTTAGAAAGTGACTGATTTAACTAAACTTGGTTAAAAATCATCTGTTGTAATAAGGGGGAGTCTGTTCAGAATGCCAACCAAAAATATCTTTCGAATACTTATGTGATTTCTCGCACTGAATAAAAGTCCCTTAGGTTTGTGATAGTAAAAGGTAATCGCAATACTTGGTATCTCTGTCTAATCGCATAGTTTTTATGAGATAGCGGAAAAAACTTG